>JAKUCM010004751.1:0-38647 GCA_023374145.1 Lepidium sativum | reverse complement strand
ACATTTTTATGAAATTACCTTCTTAAAACTAATTAAAAATTCAGTGAAAAGCATTTTTTCTGTAATTAGTGTATAGCCTTTAGAAAATTAATTTTCACTCCATTTTTCATTAATTTTAAAAATTGTAGATCTCAAATTTTCTGAAAAATATTTTTATTTTTGGTTCAAGGTTATTGAAAAATTATTCTTTTCACTTTATTTTACTAATTTTTGAAAATTTATAGGTTTTAGAATGTATGGCATAAAACCATTTTTCATGTGTTGCTTAATCACTTTTATCTCCCATTTTGACTAAATTTGAGAATTTCGATATTTCAAATTGTATATATAAAGAAAGTATTTTGACTAAAGTTTTGATAATATATGTAAATATTTATATATTTATTTATCTAAATTTAAACTTGAATTTTATACTTTCTTCAATATTATTTATTATAATAATAAATTAATACTATAACTTAATTTAATTTATGTTATTTCTATTTTATGTTCAGTTTGAAAATGGCTCTTTTTCCTACTGTACATATGTCATTTAACAGATATTTAACCATTGACTTATATTGTTAACGGTTAATGTTGATTTTGGTCCACGAGTTAAAATTCATGTAGAATATTTGAATTTTTAGATAGTTCGTGTAAGGTTATGCACTGTTGTATAGTTCGTGTTGAAATCAGCGCGATGGAAAAAGTTTGCTATGAAAATGGCTCTTTTCCCGTATTCTTACAAAGGTACAATTTCTCTTGTCACACTTGTTCAGTTGAGATAACTCTTTGTAGATTGACAAAGTGTTTACTATGCACCGAATTTTGGCTTCAAGAAATAGATATTGTCGTAAGAGTCTGATGGTCGAGACTCATAGTCGCTGGAACCAGAGATCTAGAAATGTTGGTGATGATGGGAAAGACAAGTCCATAGTTGTTTGTAAAGAGGAATCACAATAAGTTGCTGGGATGCCCGCATGTTTTATCCCTCTAAATCGGCGAAGGGTGCTAGTGTTGGATATATATATATGTTTCTTACAAAATTTAGATCTTAATTTGGATTAAACCGAGAATAAGATTACAATTAAATCTAAACCAACAATTCAATCCTTTGATTATAAACCATGACAGAAATACTGTATTAATACTTGGTATAAATACTTGAAGTCGTAGAAAGTGAAGGAGGTGAGATAGACTCATCTTCGCGAAAGCTTTCTTCTTCGTCCCAATTTTCTGTTATACAATTTTCTTGGGAATTTAACATGAATCTTTGATTACACAAAGATTCAGGAAAAACAGAGCACTCTTCCTCTTGAAGCTTGTAATAGTAAAATGATTTATTTGTTAAAGTTCTGAAAAGATTTTCTTCGTCTTTGTTCTTCACTTCAATTTCATCGATTTCTTTCTTAGTCTCATCTACTGCCAAAAATCTTTAACAAATAGATTTCTTAAGAAGCCAAATCAATGGTGAGACTCGGGGCCCTTCTGGATCTTTCGAAACTACAACCTCTCACAGGATTGAACTACAGAAGATGGTCAGAAGAACTCATGTTCTTCTTCCAAGAAATAGGTATCGACTACGTTCTTATCGGTGAAATCGATACATCAGCTGAAATTGATGTTCTTGAGTCTACTAAATCAAAAACTGGAAAAGAAAGGAAAGAAGGAAGATTCGATGATCATAATCGGACTTGAAAAGGACATATTCTTCGACATTTGTCTGAGAGACTATTTGACATCTATGTTAACTTTGACTCTGCGAGAGAAATTTGGGAAAATCTGAAGAAAAAATATGGTGCGGAAGACGAAGGTAAGAAACAATATGTAACCTCAAGATGAACCTCATTCTTTACGAACGATGACTTGCCCATTCTCGATCAACTTCAAGAATACAAAGCAATAATCTCAAAGATTTAAGCAGAAGGAATGGTGATCAACAATAATCTTGCTGCACTCGTTCTTATAGACAAATTTATGTCGTCTTGGAGTGACTACAGGTTATAACTCAAACACAAAAAGAAAAGGATGACTCTTGACAAATTGATCTTAAATATCATGATCGAGGATGCTGATCGAATGTTTCAAGGTAAACCATATGATATCAAATATGAGAATTGAAATGGTAACTTGGTTGAAGGATCGTCTGGTAAAGGAAATTACAAGAAGAAGAACAACAAGAAGTAAACGAAGAACGGTCCAAATCAATCAATGGAGTTCAGAAAAAAAGATAAAGTGTTGGAATTGTAATCAAGAGGGACATAAAGAACCAAGATTGCAAGCTGCCAATTAAACCCATAAGTGATAAATGAGAAGCCAAGGCTCTTCTTGCTGAAACCATAATTGCCACAGTGACGAAAGTAAGTGCCACCAGTGACAAAATGGAATGAATTATCGACTCTGGTACTACAAGACATATCTGCAACCAAATATACTCTTCAAGAACCTTGATGAATCTGGTTGTAAGAACGTTTTCCTTGGTGATGCAAGTGTTGTAATGGTATAAGTGAAATTGATCTGAATCTTTCTTCTGGCAGAGTTTTGACACTGACCAAGGTACTTTTAGTCCCAAACATGCACATGAACTTGATATCAAGTGGACTGTTCATGGTAGCTGGAATTGAGCAGAATATTGATGCAAGAAAGATGGCTTTAACTAAAAATGAGGAGTATGTAAGAAATGCTTTTTACATTGGAAACATGTTTGTAATGGAAACAATAAATGTGAATAAAGATGATTCCCTTGCTTATTTGTCGTGTGATTTTGTGTCTTGACATGGTAGATTAGGCCATCTAAACTCAAACTCTGTAAAGCGATTAGATTAAGCAAGATTGATCTATCTCAATTCTACAATGAATTTCCCTAAATGTGAAATATGTGTATAAGGTAAACACTATAGAAAACCATTCAGTAATCCAGTATCAAGATCTTCCAATCTTCTTGAACTAATACACTATGACATTGCAGACTTAAAGAGTCTCCCAAGCAGAGATGGAAAGTCATATTACATCACCTTTATAGATGTTTTTTTCTAAATTTTCTTATGTATATCTGTTAAGATCAAAAGATGAAGCATTTGACATGTTTGTTCAATTTAAGACAGAAGTTGAGAAGCAATTGGACACAAAGATTAAAAGACTAAGATTAGATCATGGTGGGGAATACACTTCAGATAAGTTTAACTCTTTTGGTAGTAATGAAGGAATCATTCATGAAATGCCAGCTCCCTACACCCCTCAGCAAATTGGTATTGCTGAGAAGAAGAATAGGACCCTGAAAAACATGATGAACTCGATGCTTTTAAGTTCAGGTCTTGGTAGTCAACTGTGGGGGAAGCTGTCTTATCTCCTTCTTATATTCTACACAGAGTACCCCCACAAAGGCATTCATGTAACTCCTTATGAATTGTTCAAGGGTTATCCTCCTAATTTAAATTATGTTAGAGTGTGGGGTTGTCTAGCTAAGGTAGGACTTCCAAACTTCAAAAAAAGTAACAAAGGTTCAAAAACAACTAATTTTGTTTTTATAGGATATGCTTAGAAGTGATGAGTGCATCAAGCCGGTTGAAATAGGCAGGCCAATGACTCGAGCTAGGACACACAAGTTTAGAGAACAGCTAGGAGAACATGTTGAACAAGGAGGAGAACACGTCCTTCCCGGAACGCTCCAAGATCGATATCGGGACTTCTTCGAAGAGCGCGGGAAAGATCAAGAACGCAAGTCAAGACCAAGAAGCACAACCAGAGGAGATCCAAGACATTCAAGACCCTTTAGAAGCTGACCAAGAGGACCAAGAATCGATAAGACCCGAGGTGGAAGAAACCAACAAGACTTGGCCCTTTATTGCGCCCTACAAGGATTATTTTGTGTTTACGACAAATGTTTTTACAGGAACGCCAAGCCCAAACAACTCCATCACCTTAAGATAAAGAGTCTTAAGGCCCATAGACTTTTTAGGCTTTTTAGTTTCATTTAAAAAAGGCACCAAAAACTAAGTTAGAAATTTGCCATTTTTCTTGTAATTTGCCATTTTTCTTATTTCCTTTTTGTTAACGGGCTGTGACCCATATTTTCCTTATTTCTTTAAGTAAGTCGGCCTTAGGACCCTTATATAAGGTCCCCTTGCAGTCATGTAACAAAGCACCCAACTTTGAAATCAATAAAGAACATAATTTCTCATAGAGAAATCCTTAGTCCTTAGCAAGCTTAGCCGTTTGTCTAAGACTTAGAACACACTGCAAGATCTCGAGCGGTTTCCCCTTGATCTAGAGTGTGGTTGAGTGTATCAAGAAGCTCATCATACTTCTTGTGGATCGCTCTTCAAACCACCCCTTCTGCTGGTTCCCTTGGATAGAACCAGCTCCCATCAACCTTAGAGAAGCATCTTGAAGCTCGTATCATTTTGGTATCAGAGCCAAATATTTCCTGAAAGGTTGTATCTATCTTTACTTTTTGCTCTATTAAATTTTAAAATCGTCATCACTTTCGCATAGGTTGTTAGACTCGTTTCCAAGTAAAATAAACATTGTTTGCTTCATATCCAATCTCTATCTTGCTTGTGACGGCTAGGCTTAGTTCTCAATCTAAAAAGACAAAAAAAAGAAAGAAAAAAAATTGTTCTTTAAGTTTATTTTGCCTTTTTCGTATTTTCCATTTTTCCATTTTCAATTTTTTCTACAAAAAAAAAGATAACTACTTGTTTCTTGTTTTGAAACATGGAAACCCCAGCTGAGGTCCCCACCCTAGCTGAAGCGTTGGCCCAACTCCAAGCCCAGCTTCGATGCATCAATACTCGAATAGACCGCTTGGAGCCGCGACTCACCAACACGCAAGTGTCCCTGCACTCCCGGGACAATGACTCGGACGCTTACCGAGAGGGAGACTTTTATCCGGATCTGGATTACCCTCCACCTAGGCGTCGTATCACATGAGGAAGAAACCTCCATAACCGCGGACGTGAGCGGGACGATCCGGTGCACACCTCGATTGGGAGAAAAGAATGGAGTACATCTTTGAGTGCTATCATTATGCTGATCATAGAAGAGTGAGCTTTGCTGCTGCTCAACTTACTGAAAACGCCTTGTCCTGGTGGGATCGCGACCTAGTAGAACAAAGACGTCACTACTATAACCAAGTCGCCACTTGGGACGAGATGATATTTAATCTGAGGAGAAGGTATGTGCCTCCATATTTCCTTAGAGACTTACACAAAAGTTTTCATAAGTTGGTACAGGGAAATAGGTCCGTGGAAGACTACATTGCAGAATTCGAAAACCTGAAGAACCGGCTAGAAACCGAAGAATGCAAGGAGGCTCTTATGGCTCAATTCCTAGATGGTCTGCAAGACCGCATCGTTAGGAAGGTAGAAAGGCAGCCATACCATGAGTTCAGGGAGTTATTACACTTTGTCATACAAGCTGAACAACACATAAAAAGGAAGACGGTCGCGCACGGCCGCCCCAAGTACAACATGCCCTAGAACACACACGCCCCGAGACCACAAGTCAAGGGCAAAACCATTAAGGTCGAGACTCGTCCTAAGAGAGCTGGTCAAGGATCAACCTAGACTCCAATACATGAGGTTATTAAGGCTCCGAATACTTCTAGAACACGTGATATTGTGTGCTTCAAGTGTCAAGGTCGCGGACACATGGCGAGAGAATGCCCGAACCAAAGGGTAATGGTTGTCACCAAAGGCGGAGAGTATGAATCACAAGATGACGACAAGATGGAAGTAAATGAAGTTGTAGGAGAGGCTGAGGAGACTGTAGCATACCCGGACGTAGGGGAATTCCTTGTAGCTCACCGCTTCCTGAACTCTATGGTCGTGCCGGATGAAATCGCACAAAGGGAAAACATCTTCCACTCGAGATGTACCATAAGCGGCAAGGTATGCAGTCTTATTATAGATAGTAGTTCTTGTACTAACGTGGCTAGCAATTACTTGCTCAAAAAATTAGGACTCACCACCACCAAGCACTCGGTGCCGTACCGCTTGAGATGGCTCAACGACCAGGTCGAGATCAAAGTCTCCAAGCAAGTGACCGTTCCTTTCATCATTGGAACTGATGTGTCTGCATTCTAAGCAAAAAGACCCACACGGCTCGAGTGTCGTGATTTTCAAATTCACCAGAACACTCGATCAACACACTTGACTGTCTGTTTCCTGAGTCAAAACCCAGCTGCATGCATACCAGATCCAAGGGTAGTGATCATCTCATCCCATACTCAGACAACATAGACTGGTTCCCTCATGAAAAGTTGTGGGGTCATCAAAACAGTTTGAACGAGGAGTTGCAGGATCAGGTTGGGATGGAAGAACAGTCACATGCTATTGAGCCAAGACATCGTCCTAGGCGCACAAGACACATTGGAGCTGGTGAGACTCCCAATATCCACACTACATGCCATGGAAATGTTCCACCTGCCATTGCCAACAAATACTTTGAGATAAAGAGTGGTATGGTCTCCATGGTACAGAACAGTAAGTTTCATGGTTTGCCTTCTGAGGATCCACTGGATAATCTTGATGAGTTTGAGAGACTAACCAGTTTGACCAAGATTAATGGGGTCAGTGAGGATGCTCTGAAATCGTGGTTGTTTCCTTTCTCTCTTGGAGACATGGCTCAACTGTGGGAAAAACACTTGCCTCAAGGGTCTATTACATCTTGGGATGCCTATAAACAAGCCTTTCTGTGTAAATTCTTCTCGCAATTCTATATCCAGTTTCAAGCAAAACCATTCTGAGACATTCCCTGAGGCATGGGAACGATTCAAGATGTACCAATCTCAATGCCCTCATCATGGGTTCAGTGCCGAATCTCTCCTTAATACTCCTTACAGGGGCGTTCTTCCCAAGATTCGAATGATGTTGGACACAGCCATCAATGGGAACTTTCTGAACAAGGATGTGGATGATGGTTGGGAACTAGTTGAGAACTTAGCTCAAGCAGATAGGCAGTACAGCGAAGACTATGATTGGAGTCCTAGCAGTACAGCAGATCCGGACATGGTCAGTAGCAAGGAGCTCAAAGCCATACAAGACAAGCTAGACATGTTGTTCTCCGTTCAGCAGAAACAGGTGCATCATGTGAGTGAGGCAGAAGAGGTTGTAGAGGATGAAGATCAGGTAGAGGAGGTTAGTTTTGTGCAGAATCAGGGAAACAGTTATCGCCCTTATAAGAGTTACAAACCTAATCCAAACCTCTCCTACAAGAACACCAATGTGGCTAATCCCCAAGATCAGATGTATCCCCCAAAACAGCACAAACAACCTCCATCCAAACCCTTTATCCCCAAACCAGAGTACCAGCAAATGCATCACCAACCCCCTACTGTACCACCTGGATATGAGAACCACAACCCACCCCAACCCCAACAAACACCTGAGGTTATGGACATTTTGTAGCAAATCCTCAAGGGCCGGACAGCTACAACATCTGAATTGACTAGGAAGTTTGCTGAGGTGCACACAAAGATAGATGCTTCCCATAGTGATCTCCACTGCAAGTTTGAGACTCTTAATGCCTGCCTCAAATATGTAGAGAATCAGCAATGCTCCTCATCTCCTGTGGAACCGACTGGACAACTACTAGGCAAAGCTGTTCAAAACTCTAAGGAGTACCACGCCAACACCATTACACTCCATAGTGGCTGTGAGTTACTGATTCGTGCTGAAGATACAGACACCACTGAGGACAGTGTCATTCAGGAGGGGGAGGATGATTTGGTCGAAGAACAGACAGAAATCAGCACGAAAATGTCGAATCCCTACACACTCGACCATGACACTCGACCATCACCTGGTCGAGTGTCGTCTCCTAAAGCCAGAAAACCGAGTAACTTGCAGAAAGACCCAAAGCCGTTTGCTCCACCACCTTTCAAACCCCAAATTCCTTTCCCACAGAGATTCAAGAAGTATGTTGCAGACAAATACAAGGCTCTCTTTGAAAAACAGATGAGGGATGTTGAGGTGAAGATACCAATACTAGATGCCTTCACGTTAATGCCCCCTTACCAGAAGTTTTTGAAGGACGCAGTCAAAGACAGAACACAAGAAATTGAACGAATGGTTGTGCTAACACATGAGGTCAGTGCTGTTATACAGAGGAAAGTCATACCTAAGAAGCTTGGTGATCCAGGGACATTCACAATCCCATGCTCCATAGGTCCTCTCACGTTCAGGAGTTGCTTATGCGATCTAGGAGCATCGATCAGCTTGATGCCACTATCAGTTGCCAAGTGCTTAGGGTTTGATAAGTACAAGACAAGCAAGATATCTTTGGTCTTAGCTGATAGATCAGTTAGGATTCCATATGGCATTTTGGAAGATCTACCGGTCCAGGTTGGAGGAGTGGAAATCTCAACAGATTTTGTTGTTCTCGATATGGGAGTAGAACCCAAAGACCCCTTGTTGTTTGGTAGGCCTTTCTTGGCCATTGCAGGAGCTGTGATTAATGTGCCAAAAGGAGAAATTGAACTGAATTTGGGGAAGGATTTCAAAATGACCTTCAACATCAGTGATGTGATGAGGAAACTGACTATTGAGGGTCAGCTGTTTGTAGTTCAAGAGATAGATGATCTTTCTGAGAAATTGTTTGAGGAGTTAGTGGAAGAAGATCACCTTAGTACTACTCTAACAAAGGTTGGTTTTGATGGGTACGTGCATAAGGAAAAAGAGGTTTACAAGAAGTTGTTGGACTTTTACAAGCCTCTAAAAGGGAAAAATCAGTTCGAGACTGTACACTCGACCATGAAGCTCGATCACCACCTGGTCGAGTGTCATGATTCAGCCTCAGACTGCTTACACTCGACCAACACACTCGATCACACCAAAGTCGAGTGTCAACCTTCAGTAGATCCAGACGATTGATCGGAGCTCAAATCACCAAAAGTGGATCTAAAGCTACTTCCCTCGGGGCTCAGGTACGTGTTTCTTGGAACCAACTCAACATATCATGTGATTGTGAATGATGCATTAACTGAGGATGAGTTAGATATGTTTCTTGCTGAGTTAAAACGGTTTACGAAAGCTCTAGGATACTCATTGTCTGATATTAGAAGAATTTCTCCCGACTTGTGCACTCATAGAATTCACCTTGAAAATATATCCTACTCTAGGAGGGAACTTCAAAGGAGATTAAATCAAAATCTGAAAGAGGTTGTTAAGAAGGAAATTTTGAAATTGCTATATGCTGATATTATTTACCCTATTTCGGATAGTAAATGGGTATCTCATGTGCATTGTGTGACCAAGAAGGGAGGAATCAGTGTTATTAGGAATGAGAAAGATGATTTGATTCCCACTAGGACTGTTACAGGGCATAGGTTGTGCATTGATTTTAGGAAATTGAATTCTGCATCTAGGAAGGATCATTACCCCTTACCCTTTATTGATCAAATACTAGATAGGTTGGCTAATCACTCATATTATTGTTTCCTTGATGGATATAGTGGATTTTTCCAGATCCCTATACATCCAAATGATCAAGAAAAGACAACCTTTACTTTCCCTTATGGCACATTTGCATATAGGAGAATGTCATTTGGTCTCTGTAATGCACCTGCTAAATTTCAAGTTTGCATGAGTTCGATATTTTCAGATCTGATTGAGGAGATGGTTGAGGTGTTCATGGACGATTTCTCTGTCTATGGCTCTTCTTTTTCCTCTTGTTTGTCAAATTTGTGCAGGGTTCTATCTAGGTGCGTTGAAACAGACCTTGTGCTCAATTGGGAAAAGTGTCACTTCATGGTGAAAGAGGGCATCGTTCTGGGTCATATGATATCATAGAAGGGTCAACTGCAGCCTCCCAAAACAGTAAAGGACATTAGGAATTTCTTGGGTCATGCAGGGTTTTATAGGCGTTTCATTAAGGACTTTTCTAAGACCGCTAGACCTCTAACTCGTCTCCTCTGTAAGGAAACGGAGTTCATCTTTGATGAAGAGTGTCTCAAAGCCTTTCTGGAACTCAAAGAGGCCTTAGTGACATCACCTATTGTTCAGGCACCTGAATGCACTATTCTTTTTGAGATAATGTGTGATGCTAGTGATTAAGTTGTTGGAGCATTTATGGGACAAAAGAAGGATAAGAAGCTAAATGTAATTTACTATGCTAGCAGAACACTGGATGAGGCTCGGGTGAAGTACGCCACGACAGAGAAAGAATTACTTGCAGTGGTGTTTGCCTTCGAGAAGTTCAGGTCCTATTTGGTTGGATCGAAGGTTAGTGTGCACATAGATTATGCTGCTCTGAGGTACTTGATGAAAAAGAAGAACGCTAAGCCTAGACTACTTAGGTGGATTTTGCTGCTGCAGGAATTTGATATGGAAATAGTGGACAAGCCTGGGATAGAAAACGGTGTCGCGGATCACCTCTTTAGGATGCAGGTGAAAGGATCCTTTCTGATGAACGATGTTGAGCTTCTCCATCAGACACTTGACCATGACACTCGATCAAGCCTTGGTCGAGTGTCCGCCACGCAGTCAGAAGAATTGCTTTTCGATCGGATTGAAACTCGTCGGAACATGCTTGTCGTGGTATGCTAATCTCGTGAACTTTTTGGTAGGAGGAGAATTACCTAAGACTTTGAACTCTCATCAAAGGAAGAAATTTTTTAGGGATGTGAAGCAATACTTCTGGGATGAACCATATCTCTACAAGAAAGGATCTGATGGACTATTCAGAAGGTGTGTGTCAGAGGAAGAAGCTAAGGGGATATTAGAGCACTGCCATGGATCTGCATATAGTGGACACTTTGCATCATTCAAAACAGCACAAAAGATTCTTCAAGTTGGGTTATAGTGGCCATCCATCTTTAGGGACTGTCAGGAGTTCATATCAAGATGCGATTGTTGTCAGAGGATGGGCAATATAAGTAAGAGGAATGAGATGCCTCAGAATCCTATATTGGAAATAGAGGTGTTTGACTATTGGGGAATTGATTTCATGGGACCTTTTAACCCACCATCTTTGGGGAACAGCTACATTCTGGTTGTGACATTTACTTGTCATTTACTTAGTATTCTTTACTCTTCATATTTAAGACATTGAATAAGTTTAGAGGAATCTAGAGAGTCCTTTCTCTTCTTTATAAACTCATGTAATTCTCATTTGTGAGGATCCAACTTTTTTTATCAATAAATTTGAGAGTGATTCTCTTTTGTTCTTTGTGAACTTTTTGATCTTTCTTGGTGTGTCATATCCAAGGGATCAAACTGGTTTATCAAGTGATTTTCATCACACTTGTGTGGCCATTCCTAGCCATTGGCGTGAAGGGGCGAGTCGATTGAAACAACAACAATCTTTTGTTGATTCTATATTTAATTGATTTTTTTACACCTCAAAAACGCTAGCATCAATCACAAGGGTAATTAGGGATCAATCACAAAGATTACTTAGGCTAGATTGCCAGGTTCTTTGTTGCATTCTCTAATTTGTCAATTGGTATCAGAGCGGGACACCGACCAAATAAGGAGGTTATTCAGAAAAGGTGAAAATCCAGAAAGACATGTAGAATTTGCAACGACTTGTGGCTGGTCATATGTAGAAGAATCAGACAGATGAGTTCGAAGATAAGATTTAGAAGATGGTGGAAGAGCATCTCAGCAGATTAAATTAGGGTCAACAATAGAAGGAAACATTTTGCGCAAAACAGAAGTCTGAAAAAGAGACTCATAAATCTATAAAGGAAAGCAATGAAAATAAAGGTTATGATGATACACAAACAGGACATCGTTACTTGTCCAGAGGAAAAGATGACACCTTCATATGAAGTGATATATATGAAGATGACTATGTAACTCATCTAGGTATTGTTGATTCTGATGACGAAGAGGTGGCGACAATAGCAACAACATATCATAAAGACAAATGAGCTGGAAAATCGGCTAACAGAACAATTGCACAATATCAAGATGCTGAACAAAAGAATAAAAAATCTTGACAAGGTCTTGTCATCAGGAAGAACAAGCAGCGTCAGTTGGGGGTTGGGTTACTCGTGAGATTCATACCAAGAAAAAAGAAAAACACACAGTCTTAGAAGTCTGGAGAAAGTCAACCCTCATGAAACAAACCTTTGGACAATCAACATTAACGAGCACAACTATAATGGTGAAAACTAGAGCAGTTCAAAGTGTAGGTACCAAATACAAAAGAATAAGAAATTAACACAGGTAACAATAGAAGAATCGTTAATGCAAGAGGATTTATCAGGAATACGTGGAAATAGAAGGTTGATTGTTGGTTTTCTGGAAAACATGGTCATATCAAAGTTGAGTGTCTATCTGAACATAATCAAAGAAGTGATTAAGCATGATAAAGTCTATTGGGACAATAAGACGAAGAATAGACTTTGGGTTCAAAAACATTATAATTTTCATTGTCATGATCACGCTAAAGACATTCAATCTTGTGACAAGAAAAGATCATGACACATGGGGAGCACACATGATAGAAGGTTGAAGTTTGAACACGATGAACAAATAGTGATTGGTGGTAAGGCAAGAAGAATAATTTAGTCTTGGCAAACACATAAGTCAAATCACATGGGTTAACATGAGGAAATGATGTTGTGATGTAATGAACAACAACCTCTTGTCTAACGACTCAAGAGACATATGGTGTCATTCCCAGTAATCCATAGACACAAACATACGGTACATTATCTGATTCATAATAAACGTACCATAAATCGTAAATAGTTGTTCGTGAATATTTGATTTTGTTATTAGTTTATTTCTTTTCATAATTAATTGTGGGAAATTGATCATATGGATAAATGGGCCCAATCTGCAGAGTTATTCACCAAACCATTGAATTTAATATGATTTTGTTGAACTAAACATGGTTTTCGTATTTGTGAGTTTTGTGCTGATAGGAGACATGAATATGATTTGTAAAAGATGGCACAATTCTGAAAGATGAAGGATTGATATCAGGTTTGATTGAATCTATGGAAAACAGATGCTTATCATTTCATTATGTGTTGACTTTATGCAAAGGGTTGTGTGATTGTGAAGCAGGAGTTCAAAGAGCTAAGGAGGAGGGCAACTATATCAGCTGTTTGAGAAGTAATGTGATGACCCTGATACAACACTGTATCACATCATGGACCAGTGATATTCATGGGAACACCGAGTTGAGAAGTCAAGTGATACTCATGTTTCATTCAAGTGTGTTCAAGTAGGTGAACATTGAGTTAAGAAATCAAACAATGATTTGTTCCCTTCATGTGCACTCAAGTGTGTGTATAGTCAATTGTAAAAAAAAATTAAAAAATGATAATTTCATTGATACACACAACCCTCTGTCTCTCCAAAGGAAATTCCAGCTCCCTGCTTTACAATGTCACAAACAGTGTGATGGAACATGCACATGATAAAGAAATGACTGGTGAAAGACTAGCATATAACTCGGATCTGATCGAAAGTCTCGATGACTAGGATGTGTGATATTCTTTATGGATCCATGTTCATCTTGTCGATAATGAGCATATTTCAAGGTATTGAGTTGTTAAATTTAATTTTCAAATGAACTAATTCTTGATATGTGTTCATATGATCAATCAACTCTTTATGTCATTCAATCGTTTATGAATCTCAATGATTTAGTGTGTTGTAAACAAATATATGTGGAATTGATTTAGGCATAACAATTTGTTTTCCTCTATCTAAGTGATGATTATTAAGTTTGCACAAATATGTTTGCTAAGTGTGTTAGGCATGACATTGAAGATTCAAACCTTCGATGGATTGTTTCAGCATGTATGTAAGGTTTATGTGTCACATGTTACTGTTTTGATGCCATTCTTCTGTTCAAAAATGAGCTTGTTTTTGACCTAGTTGTATACTCAAGCAGGGGAAGAAATGTTTGATTGAGGAGGAGTTTCTGTTCAGGGGGAGATGTAGATGTAGTTTATGTGTTTTATCTCATCTCACTTAACAGAAGTATATTTAACATATCTAGTTAAAAATCTCTCTAATGCTAGATAAAATCTCTCTAGTGGTTGTCGTGTATCTTGTTTTGCATGCTCTCTTTACATATGTTTTAGGAACAACTAGCTAAAGTTGCAGAAGGTGAATTTATTAGAATCAACTAATTGATAAGAACACATCATAGATTAGTGAGATGAAGTTCTATAGAGGAACACATCATAGATTAGTGATCGTCACTCTGAGATAAAAAGGCGGAGATTGAAAGTGTTTGAATCGATCAAAAAACTTAGTGATAATATCAGTATAGAGTTTGCATTGTAACACTAATTCAGTTGGTTTTAACTCACGTGTTTGATCATCATTCTAAGATAAAAAAAAATTGAAAGTGTTTGAATCGATTAGACAAGTTAAGGAACAAATCGCTGAGGATTGATAAGACAAGTTGAGGAACATATCGCAGAAGATTGATTAGACAAGTTGAGAAACTGATCATTGAAGATTGATAAGACTACTTGAGGAACAGATCTTCGACGAATGATCAGACAAGTTGAGGAACATATCGTCGAAGATTGATTAAACAACTTGAGTAACATATAACAAAAGATTAATCGGACATTAAATGTGTTCAAGAACAAGTTGTTGCCAAGAAAAGTTGTTGTTCTAGACAAGAAGTTCTTCAAGCTAAGACGTTGTTCTAGACAAGTGGTTGTTTGAAGTTGTTCTCGACACAAGAATTTTTTCAAGACAAGAAGATTTTCTCCGCAAGTGGCTGTCTGCAGTTTTCTCAACAAGAAGTTATTGTGAACACATAGTTGAGAAGAACGAGTATTTGAGCTAAATAAATAGTTGATCAATACAAGAACTTGTTAAACACAAGATATTAGTCAAAGACAAGTGGCTGTCTAAAGTTGTTCTCGACAATAAGTTGTGTGGAAACAAGTGGCTAACATAAGACAAATGGTTGTGTGAAAACAAGTGGTTGTGTGAAGATAAATGGATGTGTCAAGACAGATGGTTGTGTGAAGGCAAGGGGCTGTCTGAAGACAAGTATCTAATACACAAATCAGGTTGCTGAGCTAGACTTGTTGTTTAACTGGACAAGTCACTGAGCTGGAGATAGAGTTGGACGAGTTGCTGAGTTGGACGAGGAATGGATCACCTAAAATGTCAAGTTTTCTTTTTGAAAAAATAACAATTTACTGTTTTGAAGAAAAGAGAAATTTTCTTAATCGAGAGTTGCGTGGACTCCAAGTCACTTCATTGAAAGTTATCATAACTAGAGAATTTCTATTTCTCGGAGATATGGAAGATTCTAGGTTATGGTGTATGACAACTGGGAATTATCAACTGAAACGACAAATAACTGTCAAGCAGAATTAGAAACTTGTCTTAACTTGAGAGTTTCCATTTCCGAGGGATTTGGAAGATTCTAAGTTAAGGTATTTGGCCAATAAAAGGTCCTAGGGTGTGTAGAATCCCTCTAACACTTTGAGTTTTGAGAGATAATTGTAACTTCATAACGAACCAAAAGAAAATCATTGTGAAGAGGAGTGTTTGAGTTTCTTTGTTTCAGTTGTATATCACAAGGGTGATTAGGGATCAATCAGAAAGATTGCTTAGTCTAGATTGTCGGTGCTTTTAGCGGAGAGAGAGTAAAACAAAGAGCATAAAATTTGTAAGAATTATATTATTTAAAATCTAGTAAAAGTATTGTTTTGGCGCGTTCCAAAACGGTATACCAAGTCTCTATTGCATTTTCTGATGTTTCAGGTATAACAACCACTTGCTCGTTCCACTATCTGCAGACATTCAAGAAATGTGATGTGTTAAGTTTGCTAATGTTCTATGTTTGATCTATTTCGCTTATGTCCAAAGATTTAAAACCAATATTCTTTTTAAATATTAATAATGGTATATAATCATTTGCCTAGGGGCCCCAAAATATATTAATTTTTGGAGCTCCCTAATACCAAAAATCTAATGTAGCAAAATGGTTTAGATCCTTTAGTTTAGTCTTTTAAAATTTAATTGTAAAAATATTTTGTGTATACATTTAAAAAATCCAAAAAAGAAATCGTTAATTTGTTTTAAAACAATTGAAAATTTCTAAAAAACTAAAAACATTGTTAATTAGATTAGAAAAAATAGTAACAAAAAAAAGGAAAGAAGAATCGTTATTTCAAAAGTAATAGGAAAAAAAGAAAATAAAATTTATAATACAAATGAATAAAACTAAACTTATAAATAGTTGTTTAAGGTTTACCATGATTTACATATTAACAAACTACAAAAAAAAAAAATTCATCTCGTTCGTTCTTTTGAGCTAATCCAATTTTACTTCATCTTCTTAATTGTAAGTTGTTCAACATTTTTATAATTCTTCTAAACAACTTTTTTATAATAGTTATTTTTTTATAAGTTTTAGAAACATGTCTTCAAGAAAGTACCCATCAGGAACGCAGAAAAGACAAAAGAAAAATAAAGATAAAGTATTTGTGAAATCACAAGCGGGTTCTCTAATCAAATTTCTTACAAAAACTGAAAGTTTTAGTGATTTTGTGGAGTTTAATGATGAGTCTAATGAACAAATGGGTGATGAGAATGTCAACCAAAAAGAGGATGAAAACGTTAATATGGAAGAGAATGAGATTGTTAACACAAAAGATAATGAAAACTTCAATACAAAGGAAGAAGGGACACAAGTGAATATAGATGGGAAAATGCTGATTTTGAAGAGCATGATAGACTTCTTGATATATATGATCTTGGAAATTGGAGATAATTGACTCTGGACTAAAACTTATTATGGTTAGAACAGTTCATACAACAAGATAGTCAATTGATTTCAACTTTCCAAGAGATAAGACTAATGATCGACATTTCTTCCATACATATTATTCGAGAGATTTGAGTAATGGAGAGAAACAAGATAGGCTTTGGCTAGTTTATTCAAAAACATCTGATAAAGTCTTTTGTTTTTGTTGTAAGTTGTTCTTTCAAGATAAAAATCCAAGTTATCTCGCATCTACTAGATTTGTTGATTAGAAAAATAATTTGGAAAGACTTAAAAAGCATGAAACTAGTCATATCATATTAAATGCATGAATCAGTGGATGGAACTTGAATTGAGGCTGGAAAAAAACGAAACAATTGATAAGCATGTGCAAGAAGAACTCAACAAAGAGAGGAATCATTGGAAAGATGTGATGCTTCAAATGTTTTTTTGGTAAAACTCTTGTCAAATAGAATTTAGCATTTTGTGGAAAAAAAAAACAAAAATCTAAGAAGTGGATGGTAAAGGAAACTTCTTAAGTTTTATTGACATGATGGCTGAATAGGATCCAGAAATGAGAGAACATGTTAAATAGTTTGAAGATGGTGAATCTCATTATCATTATCTCAATAGTAAAATCCATAATGAGTTAACAAAACATATAGCTAATCAAGTCAAAGACTAGATAATAAAGAAGATTCAAGAGGCAATATTTTTATATTATTGTCGATTGTACTCTTGATATTAGTCATCATGAAAAAATGACTCTTACCCTTTGATGTGATGATGTTTCACCATAGAAGAATTTTTTCTTACATTTTTAAAAGTTGATTATATATCCGGTGAAGCGCTTTTTAATGAGATTCAGAAGGTGTGGGTTGCTCTTGATTTAAGTATTTGATGATGTGAGAGGGCAAGGATATAATAATGGATACAATATGAAGGGAAAACATAAAGTAGTACAAAAGAGATTTATTGACGTCAACCCACATGTCTTTTAAACACCATGTGGTTGTCATAGTCTTAATCTTGCTCGTTGTGATATGGCAGCCACTTCTAAAAAAGCCATTTCATTTTTTGGGATAATTCAGTGAATCTATTGTCTATTTGCATTTTCGACTAAGCAATGGAAGATATTGGAAGATATGGTGGGCGGTTTGTCAGTTACAAACTTATCGCAAACTCGATGGGAGAGTCATGTTGAATGTGTCAAGGCAATAAGATTTCAAGCTCCAAAATAAGAAATGCTTTAATTCATAGAGCGGAAAATAGGGATGATCCAAAAGCCCCAAGTGATCCTGAGTGCCTTGCGACAAGTGAAACACATGGGATTGGAAATTATGAATTTTTATTGCTTATGGTGATTTAGTACAAAGTTCTCTTTACAGTCAACACTGTAAACACGAATTTGCCGTCAGGAGACATGAACATTGAAGTTGCAAATTCCCAGTTAAAGAGACTTGTTTCTTTTTTCCAAAATTATGATTTAGTGGCTTTGACAGTGCAAAAGAAAAAGAAAATTTGGTGAAGAATCAGAGATAATTGATGAAAGTGTGAATTTATCTCCATGAGGGAACTTTAGAATAAATTATTTCAACCAAGTGATGGATCAAGCTCTCTATTCTCTTAAGACAAGGTTTGAGCAATTTCAAAAGTACGAAAAACCTTTGGTTTCCTATTTGGTTTAGAGAAACTGAAGTCAACAAGTGATGATAGCTTGAAGACATGCTGTACCAATCTTGAATTATTTTTAAAACATGGAAATCACTCAGATGTTATTGGAGATGAGATGTATTTTGAACTAACAGTTTTGAAATATGTTTTGCCAGAAGAATGCAAGAAACCCGTTGAAGTGTTGAACTACTTGAAAGGAAGATTGTTATCCAAACTCGTTTATCGGATTTTGTTGACGATTCCAGTTTTGATTGCTTCAGCTGAAATAAGTTTTTCAAAGCTAAGGTTGATAAAGTCTTATTTGCGATCAACTATTGTCAAAAAAAATACTAAGTGGTTTAGCTATCATATTTATGAAAAGATATATAGTTAGATATTTAGATTATGAGAATTGGGTGAAAGAGTTTATTGAAACAAAAGGAAGAAAAATTATGTTTTAGTTGTTGTTTTTTTTAAGTTTGTTTTGGTTTATTGATATAATTTTTTTCAATTATATTATATTTATATTATAAAATTATCCTTTTTACTAATGTTCGGCTTAGGTCTTTCTAACTCTAAGCATGGTACCGTATGGGTGACATAGGTGTGCATGAATAAAAGATAATCATACTCAATGCGTTCATTTGTTGTGTTGATGACGTATTTTTGAGTTCCTGATTGCTATTAAAAGGAACCCAATTGTTTACTACAAATGTACGTTTAAAACTGTTGAATATTCGACACTCATAACTCCACCAACACTTGTGTTCTACCTTTAATGCATAACAGCTACGATTATGAAATGTTGTATACATTACAAATTTTCGTAAGTGAAAGCAAGTGGGGGTTTTTGTTTGTTTTACCTCTGTTGCTGTACTCCAGATGAGATGAGACACGTTTGTAGAATCAAGTTTTTTTGTATGGTCGAGACAACATCTAGCTACTCTTTCACTGTGTTCTGAAATTCGCAGACTCACTTATCCTTTATTTATGTCTTCCACTCTAATGTTGAGTTTATCCCCTATTCAAATGTTTTGATTACTTTCCATTTTCCATTACCCGTTTACGAATGTAGATGCGACCTGCTTATTTTACTCTCGCACATTATGCCATCCAAAACACTTAACGAATATAAACGTCAGAACAAATGTCTTTGACATTAAAATTTGCTGAATTCTGTTTTTAAAATTTTTGTTACGCATAGTGCTTTGTTTTCATAAAATTCTCTTTTTTTGCAACTATACATCTAAGTAATTATGGAATAATTTGTTAAGAGTAAACCAAATAAGACGTAAAACCTAACTAGATTCATAAAAAAAGTCTTAAATACACAACACCACACATTAACAAAAATTATAAAATAATGTAACAAGATGAAATTCCCTATATACACTAGAACATTCATAATTAATAACCTCTCTAAATTAATAAAATTTTCTGGTCCAAAGTCGAACCAGTGTAAAATTTGATCAAATTTAATAAATTAATAAGATAATAATTATTTTGAAACTCCTATGTAAAAATATAGTCCAAATAATATCATAAATTAATAATTATAAATATTATGCATACATAATTGTTCTTAAGATAATTTAGTAGAATATGATTCTAGTGTTGTTTGTCTTTTTTAAAGTTGGAATTTCGTTGGAGCTCATCTCTAATTTCTCTTATTGCTTCTAAAAATTCTGATTTTTTCTTTTTGATATGTATCCAAAAATTTTGACGAGTTCTAGAAGCGATGATTGCTTCATGACATGTAACTCGTTCCAACACTTCTTTATCATCTTCGACTTCTTCATCATCATTAATTACAGAAGCCATAATTTCTTCTAAAGTCTAAATTTATGAACATGTATCATTTTCACCCTGATAGTCAAGTAGACTATTGAGATCCATTTTATTTTGATAACCAAGATTATTAATCAAACCTTCCAGTTCATCAATAACATTATCACAAGTTGATCTATCTTCTGAAATTCCTTATAAAACTTCCTTTGAACGAATTTTGAAACACTACAAGAAAATAAGTCATTTGCGGAAGAAATTTGCGTTGTCAAATTTCTGTCGCATAATTGATTTGCCTTAGCAACGCTCTTGCGATGAAAAATTTGGCATCACAAGAGCGTAGCAAAAATGTGACGCGAATAAAAAGTTGCAAGTTTGCGGGGGAATTGCGATTCTGTTGCGACACTCTTGCGACACCTAGAAATATGTCACAAAGGCATCGCAAACTTGCAATGTTCTTGCGAGACAACCTTTCTATTGCATGTTTGCGACATCTTTGTGTTGTTCTAGCGATTGACCTTTGCAACATTGCAATTCCGTAGCATGATTTTTTTTCCCTATCAATACCCCACCATGAGAATGTATTTTGACACAAAATCAGAAGTAATAAGAGAGAGAAACTAGTGAGAGAAAATTTCGTTTTGTCCAAAAAAAATATTCTAGAGACAAATATATTCAATTAAACTATTTATCTTGATAAAATAAATGACATCGGAACATGAAGTGTTAGCATTACGACGATGGATGTATAATTGAAGAGATATAGAGACCGGAGAAATAATGAAGGAGTTCCGAGATGGGTTGCGAGGATTTATAAATCAAGCGGCAAATAACCCATATACTTCGAATGACGGTAACATCTTTTGTCCATTTATAAAGTGTGGGAACAAGAAATATTTGAATATCGATATGATGAAAAGACATGTATATAATAGAAGATTTATTCCAAACTATTATGTCTGGTTTTCTCATTGGTAGGGGTATAGTTTGGGTGCTGGAAGGAGTAATACGGGTGGTGCTGTTAATGATCAACCTAGTCATGATAATGCTAATTATAATTATGGCGATAGTATGTTTGAAAACTATGCTCATCTACAAGGAAATATGTATCATGATATGATTATAGATGCATATCATGGTAATATTCCTGGTGTCGTTGAAAATACTATTGAAGATCCTAACGCGGAAGCAAAACAATTTTACGATATGCTAGATGCTGCAAATCAACTCATCTATGAGGGATGTAGAGATGGTTTATCTAAACTATCATTAGCATCTAGGTTGATGTCTATTAAAAGTGAAGGAAACAAAGTGAGAGAAGTATGAATCAATTTGTTGATGTGCTTAAAGAGTATTTGCCAGAAGATAATAATTCTGTTGAGAGTTATTATGAAATGCAGAAGGTAGTTGCGGGTCTAGGATTAACATCATTGTAGTGACAATTGCATGATTTTCGGGAAAGAGGATGATAAGTTGCAGGAATGTCATTTATTGTGGGAATCCAAGATACCGAACAACAAAGGGAAGGACGCATGTACCATACAAACTTATGTGGTACTTGCCAATCACTGATAGATTGAAAAAATTATATCAATCGGAGAGGACATTTTCTGCAATGAGATGGCATGCCGAACATAAAGTAAATGATGGGGAGGTTACACATCCGTCAGATGCAAAGGCTTGGAAACATTTTCAAATGGTACATTCTGACTTCGCTAAAGAGTTTATGAATGTTTATCTGGGTTTATGCAGTGATGGATTTAGCCCATTTGGTTTATCTGGTAGACAATATTCTCTATGGCCTGTCATATTGACACCTATAATCTTCCACCGGATATTTGCATGCGAAGCGAATTTTTGTTTATGATTATTCTAGTGTCGGGTCCTAGTCATCCTAAGTGTTCCCTCGATGTGTTGCTCCAACCTTTGATTCACGACCTGAAACAGTTATGGTATAAGATATTTGCACATTCGATTACTCGCACCAGAAGAATTTCAATATACACGCAGTTTTATTGTGGACAATAAGTGACTTTTCGGTGTATGAAATGTTATCAGGATAGACGACAGATGGAAGGTTATCTTATCAATTTTGTATGGGCTGATCTGATTCATTTCAATTAAAGCATGGTAAGAAATCATGTTGGTTCGATTGTCATCGTCGGTTTCTCTCCATGCATCATTCATACAGAAAGAACAAGAAATTGTTCAAGAAAAACAAGGTTGTGTGTGTTTCTCCCCCAACACACATGCC
Source organism: Lepidium sativum (assembly GCA_023374145.1). Classification (NCBI taxonomy): domain Eukaryota; kingdom Viridiplantae; phylum Streptophyta; class Magnoliopsida; order Brassicales; family Brassicaceae; genus Lepidium; species Lepidium sativum. The sequence goes on along the minus strand of JAKUCM010004751.1, from coordinate 16,269 downwards.
ATGCAGTGAAATGTTGGAGAAAATTGATCATTATGGTGCTCATGAAACATGGGGGCAATTGGCACATTCCAGGAAACATGGCTGACGGATATGGTGATTCTCACAATTGGCTCAAGAAGAGTATCTTTTGAGAACTCCCATATTGGAAAAATCTCTTACTACGACACAATGCGGATCCGATGCACATTGTTAAAAAAAATTTTGACAACATTATGAAAACGATTTTAAATGTGCAAGGCAGAAGTAAAGATAATTTCAAAGCAAGGCTAGACTTAGCCAAAATTTGTGCAAGACCCGAATTGCATATCAGAAGGGATGGCAAACAACTGATTCCAATATTTTGTTTGTCAGGAGAAGCTAAACAGACATTGTTTAGTTGGATTTCTTCTTATGTAAAGTTTTCGGATGGTTACGTGTCCAAATTCTCAAGTTGTATAGAGCAAGGGAAAAAATATATGGTATGAAGAGTCACGATTGTCATGTTTTCTAGCAGTGACTACTTCCTTTTGCATTACTTGAGCTTGTACCGACTATTGTCCATGACTCAATTGTCGGTAATTGTTTTTATAGTTTTGATTTGTAAAATTGTATTAATTATAAAAGAGGTTTACTTATATAATAAATGTCAAATTTGTAGGGATCAGAGCATTTTTTAGGGATCTTCGTACACAAAAACCAACAGTGGATGGCATAGCTCAATTAAAAAGTAATATTTCAGTGTTGCTCTATAATTTGGAAAAGATCTTTCCTCCTGCATTTTTTGACGTGATGGAACATCATTTGAATTTATTATTTTGTTAGTTTAGTTAATTCGACTTAATTTGAATTTTGTATTACTATTTCCATTTTTATGTTTCAGATGTGAGGCTCTCATAATCCTTACACTCGATATCTTTTTGATAGCAGGGAAATCCCACCGGCCACACCTAGATCTGGTTTGAGATATGTTCTTCTCTCTGCCAAGGTTTTCCCCTGTAGCGGATATTGCACATGGACCTCCCGGTGTGTCCCAGTCCCTGACACTTGATGCTGCTTCGAGGATGACAATAGAGGATATTCTATGGATCCCGTCCACAAAGATCTTCCTAATCTTCATTCAAACCGTCCACCATGAACTTTGTGGTAATTTCTATAATTATAAATTTATTTACTTGATAAATTAATTATTACTGATTTTTATTGACTACGTTTGATTTAAATTTTGTAGGTTTGATGACAACGAGATTTTATCAACAACAATTCGGGAAATCTTTGAACGAGATTTTCAGGAGCCGCATGCTAATTTTTCCCAGACCACGCTCCACATCGTCGATCGCTGGTTTAGGAAGTTTGCAGTATATTTTTTTGCTTAATTTATTTTATTTTATTATAATATTTTTTATGTTTACTTTAATAGTAACTTATTCTTTTTCTTTTTAGCAGTGTTTCCATTGTGAGGTTTCCATTATAGTGCAAGTCCGCAAACAATTTGAATTTGTCTTGCGGAGACGGATGAACGATCAAATCAGTCGTTGAAAGGGCAAATGGAAGAAGAATGGCAATGAGGCAGTGTCCCAATGGTTCAAAGATTCGGTCTGGGAAGACCTTATTCGATACTGGGAGGATCCAAAGTCACAAAAGAAGAGTGCTAGCTGTCGTGCGGCTTGATTGTCAGATCCTGATGGCAGCGGTCCGCACAAGCATTGCTCGGGTGAACTTCGTTTAAAGTCTGAGTCCGCAAACTGGTAAGTATTCTAGTTACTTTTTTAATAATATTATTCATATTACATTTTAATCTACAAATAACATTTTTCAATACTTTCAGCAAGAGGAATCAGGGGATTATCTACTGCTCAGAAGAACCAACTATATGCATAATTAAACTTGTTTTTAATTATTTCTTTCATTTAAGTTTACATAATTAACTCTAACTTTTGAATATTTTTCTTTTACTAGATTGCTCCTCGTAATGAGGGGAGCTTATTTGAAACATGTTCACTCAGATCGAGGATCGATCAGTGCATTTCACCTCAAGGATTCTCTCAAACATTTGACATTTATGGCGATCTTAGAGAGATAAAGGACATTCAGACGCAAGATTTGGACCGGACTAACAACGAGCTGGCCAAAGCAAATAAGAAAATCACGACATATAATCGCTTGTGGTCTATTCTAGCCAAAAAGGATTCAAAGTTGTTTTATTATTTAAAATAATTTAAATAATTATCTAAATAATTTTAATAATTTTTTTGATTTTTTTTTTATTTTAAAATTATTTACGAACCCATCGCAGGTACGTCGCAGGGAACCACCTCGCAGAGATGTCACATGACGGGCCTCGCAGAGACTTCGCAGGCATGGCCTCGCAGAAACATCGCAGACGGTAGCAGTGCAGGGCCGCAGCAAGGGCATGCCTTGCAAGGACGTCGCAAATAAAGACCTCGCAGAACTGTCGCAAGGACCGTACTCGCAATGGCGTTGCAAGTTTTGCTTTTCCTTTGCGACATCTTATCTCGCAATAGCTTTGCCACGTCTTTCGGGCGTCACAAGCCTTGCAATGTCTTTGCGAGGAATACGGACTTGCGACTTGCAAATTGCGACATAATGTGTATCGTCGCAGAGCCGTCTCAATTCTCTGTTTGTGATGCCCTTGCAAGGAAATCTTCCATCGCAACCTCCAAGTTTTCTTGTAGTAAATTGTCAAAAACAATTAGCTACTCTCTCTTAACGAACATTAATTTTCTAAGCCAATACTACAAAATTGATAGCATTCAAAGCATTGATCTTACTTGGATTCGGTTGTCCCAACTCGTAACTTTCTAAATGGAATTTTAAAATAATAAGTTTAATCATTTTTGTCATAAAATAATCTTCATAATATACATTTCCGAATATTTATATTTTTTATAGATTTTTCTATAAATTAATACCTTTTTTTATTATCAACGACATAAGTAGAGAAATAAAAATACTAGAACACCGGTCCTACCATCGTCAGATTCGAGCCAGACACCCGACCTGCCCGAGCTAACCCATCCGCCTTGGAATTCAACGATCTCGGGATGACTAACGAGGTGCAACCTAAGAAGAGAGATTTCAGTCGAACAAATTCCTCCTGATACGTCTCGAACGCCGGTCATTCCTCTGGATGCTGAAGAATGTGCCACAGCGACTCGCAATCAGTAGATACCTCGACCTCCACAATCCACCTTTGCACTAACGCCTCCAATGCCCGAATGACAACTTCCAACTCTGCATGCAACAGCGAAAGACATCGGTGTCCTCTCTCTGATCCCGTCAATAATCTATCCACTGAGTCTGGAAAAGCTATCCAACCAAAACCCGAATAAGGATCGGTTGCTTTCTAGGAGGCGTCCACATAACACTTGTATCCAGTGAACGTCTGAATAGTTGTGGTAGGGAAAATTAATATTGACTTACAATTGTCAGATATATACCTCGAAAAGTCTATCGGAACCTCAGTCCTTATACGGGCCCTAGACCACTCCTTGTAATCTAGGAGTTCTCTCTGTAACACTAATCTAGGGTCTAAATCATTGTTCGAAAAACAGAAGGCATTACGTGCTTTCCGAATCTGCCAAATAATCCAAAGAAAAACTTCCCCATCCAATTGCTGGTAGATTCTCGAGAACAAAAAATCCAGATTATACCATATAGAATCCCTCGGAAACCCTCCCAGCGCTGAAGGAATTGGAAATAACGCCCATACTTGACGGGCTGGGGGACACTCAAAAAAGATATGCACCATCGATTCTTGGTCTGCCGCACATTACGGACACCGAGATTCCCCTCCGAAACTACGCATGGTCAAGTTCTGTAATACAGCAATACTTCCTGTCAACATCTGTCATATAAAATGCTTAATCTTATTAGGACAATTTAACTTCCAAATTTTATGAAAGAAAATGTCAGGAGTAGGTCCAATCTGTGGTTGGTCCTCCCCTAAACCCCCTCCGAGTAATGAGTATCCTGACTTAACCGAATATCGTCCAGTCTTAGTAAAATACCACACCCACTTATCTACATGTTGGACCTTTGGAATGTGCATAGCCAAAATTAACTGGATATCCCGGGGCTCAAAGTACTTACGGACCAATATCTTCTTCCATTGTCCGGTGCATGGGTCTATGAACTGATCCACTCTTATGTCCGGAAAAACATGTAACTCTGAACATACCGCTGGTCATGGAGAGATATCCAGAATCCAAGGATCCTTTCACAATCTAGTCGTTCTGCCGTCACCAATTTTCCGAATAAGACCCTTAGTGATTAAAGTTTTGCTAGACACAATACTACGCCAACCATAGGAAGATCCCGCCTGTGATTGAACGTCTAATATGCTCTTATCCTTATAATATTTCCCTTTCAGCACTCTAGCCAAAACTGAATTGGGACACTCAATTAGTCTCCAGTATAGCTTCGCCAAAAGCGCCATATTAAATCCTTCTAGCCTACGAAAACCTAAACCACCTTTTGCCTTAGGCCAACATAGAACCTCCCACTTTTTCCAGTGTATTCCTCCTGATGTAGCAAAATTTGCCCACCAAAACCATGTAATAGCTGACTGCACTCTATGAAGGACCTCTTTAGGAAGCCAGTAACAACTCATCGCATAAGTTGGTAACGTGGTAAGAATTGACTTAATCAAAATCGCCTTACCAGCCTGCGATAAAAACTGTGTCGTCCAGTTAGCTATCTGGGCTTTCAATCTCTCTGCCACATATGCAAAAATTTGGACCTTTGATCCACTTAGACTCTCCGGTTGTCCTAGGTACGTCCCTAGACCTCCCGTATTATGGATCCCTACAATAGTCCAAACTGCGTGCATGTTTGCATGCTCTACATTGTGTCCAAATTAAATCGAGGACATGTAGTATCATTGTGGATACTAATTCATATTCCTTGAGGATATGTAGTATCATTGTGGCCTCCACTGCAGTAGCTTGACATAAAAATAATGTGTCATCCGCCAATAATAAATGCGACACTGCAGGATTATCACGTGCTATCCTTATACCAGTTAGAAGACTTTGCTCTACAACCTTATTAATTTTACCAATAAGGACTTCTGCACACAAGATGAACAAATATGGTGACAAAGGATCCCCTTGTCGTAACCCCCGATGAGGCACAATTCGTCCTCCTGGAGCCCCATTAATTAGGACTGAATATTCGACACTTGTAATACACCACATGATGCAGCGAACCCATTTCTCACAAAAACCTAATCTAATTAACAAAGATTGCATGAAATTCCATTCTACTCTGTCATACGCCTTGCTCATATCAGTTTTTATGGCCGTGAAATTTTCCCTTACATAACTATTTTCCTAAGGGCATGCACCATCTCCTGAGCAATCAAAATATTGTCTGAAATTAGACGCCCAGCAACAAACGCCGATTGTGTCTCCGACAGTAACTTGGGTAGAACCCTTTTCAGCCGCAAACACAAGATTTTAAAAATAATCTTATAACTAATGTTACATAGACTGATTGGTCTGAACTCAGTCATTCTAGTTGGTCGGGCCGTCTTTGGAATAAGACAAATATTCGATTTATTTAAACTTTTATCAAAGAAACCTCGCTCCAAAAAACTATTGATCAAACATACCAAATCTGACTTAACAAAATCCTAGGAAAACTGATAAAACTGAGCCGTCAAACCATCTGGTCTCGGTGTTTTATCTAGACTCATTAAAAAAGAGCATTTTTTACTTCAAACTCATCGACTGGACACATCAGAATTTGATTATCTAGTTCCATTATTTTTGTGTCGAGTTCCTCAATCGGGATCAGCAGGACACTATTAGTAGAAAAAAGATTAGTGAACTAGGCTGATGCCTCATAAACTATGTATGCCTCTTTGGCTACCCATGTTCCATCCTTAGTTATTAACCCTGATATTCGATTATGCACACGTCGTTGTTTGACCTTAGCATGGAAAAATTTAGTATTCTCATCGCTTTCCTGTAGCCATTGATTTCAACTTTTTTTGTTTCCAATACAGCTCCTCCTCCAGGTATGCCTCTTTTAATTTAATAGTAGCTTCTTCCAATACCGCAGAATCCGGTATAGAAGCACTAGCACAGTCATAGACCAATTGTCGCAAATCTAAAATCTTCTGCTGTCCCGACTGGACATTCTCCTTTCGCCAATGTGATATTTCCTTACGACACCGCTTTATTTTCTCCGAGAAAGAAACGTTCTGATTCGCACGTAAACCATCTCGAACCCAACTACGTTCTACAATATCTCGAATACCTACTTTCTCGATACATCGCTTATCAAAACAAAAACTTGGACGTTTATACATACGAACTTCTGCCTGAAATTTCCCAAAGATTGGTCTATGGTCAAACCCTATCATCTCCAAATAATGTATTTCTCCTTATGAGAATAAGTCATGCCAATGAACATTCCCATAAGCCTTATCCAGACAACACCGAACTACACTATTTCTGCGAACTCCCCGCCAGGACCAAGTATTCCCTATTTTCGGGAAATCTAACATACCACAATCTTTAATCATTTGATTAAATTGGATAAACGAATGAGGACTCCTTAAAACCCCTCCTTGTTTTTCATGATTTTCGGAAATCTCATTAAAGTCACCACTGATAACCCAGGGCCCTATTCTCGTGGTACCCATTCGAGTTAGCCGTTCCCAGACATATAATCGATTACTCTGCACCAGTTCCCCATATAGAAAAGTTATATGAGATCTAACATTAGTTATATCTAATGAAATGTCAATCATATTCTTATTCTTATAATTAACCATAACATTATAATTATCTTTGTATAATAAGGCTAAACCACCACTAAGCCCAATCGATTCGACCGTTATCAAATTGGTAAAGCCCAAATGCAATTGTAACTTTTCCAACAAATGTAATTTATTTTTTGTTTCTGAAAGAAATAAAAACTCAGGTCTACAAATTTTCCAAATGTTTCGAAGATAATTTATTGATAAGTTATTGTCAATCCCTTGAAAATTCCAACAAACAAATTTAAAACTCATAAATTAAAAATGCCTGGATCTATTGTCCTGCTCCTTATGCTTGCCTTCCTTAGGCTTAACGAAACATGGCGTTACCCGTGGTGAACCCACTAATGCCATCTTCTTTGTGGACGCTCCTCTCAACGGTGTAAGAGCTCGAGATCCCAATTTACCACCACCCACAGGCGGTTTGACAACCTTGGTCGCCTTGAATTTTTGCAGCTTAGCTGCCATCTTTTCATGTACTCAAGCCTCTTCTTCTACTTTCAACTCTTGTTGACTACTCATTACAGCCTCCATGGCGATCTCCTCCAAGATTTTATCCTCCATCTCGTCCTTCTCACTGAGGACCAGATCATCAACCGTCGCCAACTACTCCGCTGTCATTTTCGGGAAGTCCTGATCAGCAGCCGCTAAAACACCCAGTTCGTGATTCCCTTCATTCTGAAAATTCCCACTGGACTCTACTTCATGTTCATCTTCAGTTTCCTGAAACAACAGTCTTCTGACCTTTTTTGCCGAAAACGTCTTACCCTGTTCCTCTACTTCAGGTTCCTGAAAGAAGCACAGTGATGATATAAACACACCCAACTTAAAAACAGCCACACAGTAAGGGAAATTAGTATTTACCTTCACCGTTGTGTTCAAGGAGGACTCCATTATAGAGGCACCACGTCCTCTTTTATCACCTATAGTTTTTCCTAAAGTAGTATTAACCTTAGCAGAAACTCATAGTACATTTTTCCTAGTCAAGACAGTCCCTTTAAAGCTTCTGTTACGATCCAACTGAGGTGGTTTTCTATTCCTATCCCCACTTATAACACGATTCTCACCTTTTGTCTTATAACAAACTGTGGCATCATGTGTCATTCTAAAGCACAAAGAGCAATATCCTTCTAGTCTCCTATATTCCAACATAAAGTTTGACTCTTTACCCTCTTCAAATTCCAGAACCGATGAAAAAATTAAAGGCTTAGAAGAGGGCAGTTCTAATAAAACATGACCCTTATCCACGTCTATTTTTAGGACCAAACCTACCGAACTAGCCACTAATCTATACACTTCCTCTACACGATACTCAAAGAGAATTCCAGTGAACCTAAGCCAAAGTTTTATCGTGTTTGGATAGTCTGCATCTGCCATGGGTTTCCATGGAGCATACGAGACCATCCATCCATCGAAATTAGTGGACCTATACTCTACTACACTTACCAGATCCGCCTCTAATTGGAACTCAAATTGGAAGCGCCTGTTGCCTAAATTCAGACCGTTGACGTGACCCACTAAACTCCAAAACTGCGGCATACGAAATAGGAACGTATCAACGTTCTGCACCTGAAGATTCAAACACCGCCCCATTAGTACATTAGAGCTGCGAGCTAATAAAGCAGAATTGTCTATTTTAAGTATCTTAATTTTCAAAACACGAGGTGGTGACTTTGCATTCATAGTTTTTGTTTTGGAATTTAAGTGCGCCATTGATTGATTAAAACCTAAGCCAACACTTAGAATATGAAAAACCAGGCGATCTACGTGAAAAGAATTATGGTTCGCTCTATTTCTATTTAAAGACTCAAAGTCTCGATAAAAAATTGTTTGGATATGCGTTATCCCAATCAAATCCTCCCTAACGATTAGGGATTCTACCTGAATGCGCCTAATCTTTACACCACATAAAGTTTTATTTGAATTTAAAACCCTTCAAACTATGAGCAATATTCTATTTCTTATCAGCAGTGAAAAATCTCTCAATGTGAATCTACAAACCCACCTATCAATCTTGTGACAAGAGTTTCACCAAATAACCTCTCTCATCTCAGAATCCTAGTAAAATCCGGTAGGAGCCAAACCATATGAGCATCATATGGTACCTTTTTGGAATCTGAAAACTCCCGAGCCACTTGTGCAAATGCGAACCAGAAATCTCGTAATTGATTTTGATCATTCACACTCATGAACCACGTTCTCCACCGAAACACACCATTATTAAGACACTCCAAATTACGATCAGATAACAACACCAACATGTGAGATATTTGAACTGAGACAATCCCAATGCGACCTCTGCTACTTATTACTAATATACATGCACTTGTCAATATATGAAAGCCTCTCTTTCCAGAAACCCTGAGTACATTCCACCATATCAAACCTATGATAGTATAGATACTTATACGGCTAACCATATGCAAGTTAATCCATAACCTGAAGCTATCTCCATAATAACCATTCTCCTCCCCCAGGACCACCTGGTTGGAGCCATCAATACAATACTTAAACTGATCCAGAAAAAGTATCCACCCAATCCCCATATATAACCAATCCCTTACTAAAAACCCACTACAGAACCACAAATACATATAAATATTACAATGTACCTTGCTTCCTCCCATTCTTATTTGGAGACCAACATTGATCCAGCACCAAGACAAATCATGATAGGACCCCTTCGAAATACCAGAGCCCCAACTCTCCTCTACCGCTACGATCTCCTCAACCTCAAAGTAGAGAGAATAATCATTTAATTGTAACCATATAAGGTAGATAAATTCCTTTTACCATAAAGGAACAAGATCAGATTGACAACAAACTAATGCACCACTAAATGACCACAGAATATGAGTATTCACCCATATCCCTACTCCCCATATTAATCATGTCAGTTTAGATTCGGAACTGGCCCTACTTGTAAAATGAATCGGGCAAGGGAAATTGATGACCCTTGGCACCGAGAACCTATGGTGAAGAATCACCAAAGAACCCAGATTAGGTAATTTTCGACTAGCTACTAGGATAATGATCAAGACCTCCCGGATACACTTCCTATCTCGTTCACTATCTAAACACCACGGATCTCGAGCATCTCGATACCCATCACGAAGAACCCTAAAAATCTGGATCCTGCTAAAATCATCATCTCTAGAGTTAATGTTACTAGAAACAATGACTTTAATCCCCAGATTCGCCAATATTGACCAAACAAATGGAATTCCCAAAGGTAAAATCCCTAAATCGACCATCCAACTCACCATCGGAGATATAAATCCCCTAATTAGTCCTTGGATAATAGTTACCTTGTCGACGGAACCCTCGACGAGACCGGGATTCTCCTTTCTCCCATCCTCATCCCTCCGAAAGCTCCTTCACCACGGAACCCTAATCGAGATGACACTCTCCACAATCGCTGTCTTTGCCTCGTCTTCTCTCTTCTCCGTCCAATTATAGATCCTAAAAACCACCGAATAAACACCTTGAAGCCCATCACCCGCTGATGTGCCCCAAGATCGCCGCTTCAGCCGCGCCGCTTCGCTTCACCTTCGCACTTTTTATTTATTATAATTATACCTTTCTAAATTAATTATTTTTTTAACTCTCAATATTATTAATTTATAGAGGTTTATTACTCTAAAATTTTGAAACCAACAAAAATACTAAACAAGTATGATGACTAGAAATATAAGAAGGGCCCATAAAAGTCAACTAAAATGACTAGAGATAGAGAGAAATTCTAGAAGAAGTGGTACTCAAAAGTTAGGACGTACAAGATTTGCTGTGTACTGCTTTGCGACAAAGTGTAGCATTCAAAATTTATTATTTATAACCTCGTTTCCTTCATGTATATATATATATACCTCTCTCTCTCCTTCATCTTCTAACTCTGAAAAATATCATCTTCTCCTTTTTCTCTCTGCCAGCTTCTAATATTATTAGAAGGTATAATATAATTACGTATTCTTGCTTCGCCTTCTAATTTAATTCATCTTATTAAATAAATAATCAATTCTTTTGATCTAATTTCCACGTGGCTTAGTGTCCTAAGTTTCTGCCAGCGTCTGAGACAACAATTCTTTCCCTTCCTTGGCATATTCAGCAAGTGTCTTTTATTCCCAGTTTTATAATTTATAGTTTTTTTTGTTCTTCTTTATATTAGTTTTGGCGGCTAAACTCTCAACTACGATATTGTGAATTAATCACATACGTTAATATTAATAAATTCCTATATTTTGTGGTAGAGGTGATTAGTTTAAGTAGATAGGATAAAAGACTAATAAAAGTTATGATGCAAAGGCAACAACTGTGAAACCACGACTTGGCCACAACAATATTTGAAAGCGTTGAAAATTGTGTGTTTGTATCAATCGGTTGGGAAGTGCCTCTCTTGTTTTTTCTTCTTCTCTTTCTTTCTTTCTTTCTTCTTCTTCCTCTCTTTCCCTTTTTCTCACCTTCTTCTCTTTTGTTTCATTGCGACGATATCGGTGAAATATAGATGAGAGATAATTATTTAAATTTAATTTTTATTTTCTTTATATCGTGTTTCAGTGTTGGTGCTTTGATCAATGAAGTTCTCGCCTCTGAGTTTTGGCACCGGATCGAGTTCTAGTAACGCCGATGGAATCGACGATGGTTTGTATCAGTTAAGCTCGTCTCCATTTCCTGGAGGCGCAATGTTGCCGATTTTTCTTAATGATTTGAATCGAGAATCAGGAAGCAGGAGTAGTTGGGAAAGAGAGCTCGTTGAGGTTACTTTGGAGCTTGAAGGCGATGATTCTCTCGTTATTTGCGGAATGTCAGAGGCGGCTTCTGTTGATTCTAGGTCGAGATCGGTGGATTTAACCGCGAGATTAACGAGGAATCTCTCGACGGCGTCCACGAAAATCCGGCAGAAACTGGGGAAATTACTGAGGTCGGAATCGTGGAAAACGGCGACTTCTGGAGAGAGAGATCATACGGCGGAGACCGGGATTATGACGGCGAGAGATAAACGGAAAGAAAACGCGAAATTACAGCGAACAACGTCGACTGCACAGAGAGCACTTAGAGGATTACAATTCATCAACAAAACAACCAAAGGAAATAACTGCGATTGCGATTGCGATCAGATGTGGGAGAAAGTTGAGAAAAGATTCCAATCGCTTTCTACTCAAGGATTACTCGCGCGAGATGATTTTGGAGAATGCGTTGGTAAGTCATTTTTTAATTCTATACATACACATAAATATATAACTAATTTTGTAAAACAAAAAAAAAAAAAGGAATGGCGAATTCGAAGGAGTTCTCGGTAAGTGTATTCGATGCTTTGGCTCGAAGAAGAAGACAGAAATTGGAGAAGATAACAAAAGATGAACTCCATGATTTCTGGTTACAGATTTCTGACCAAAGCTTCGATGCTCGTCTTCAAATTTTCTTCGATATGTACGTCTCCTTCTCTCCCCATTTATTTTGCCTTTACGTTTCTTCGATAACTGTTACGGAAATTTACGCAAAAGCATAACAAAACAAATGTATTGATCCAAATACACCGAATAATTAGTTGCTGTTAATCATTCATTTCAAGAAACTTTATCTTATTATTGATTTATATTCTTTTTAAATATCCCCAATTTTGAATTATGTCGATGAAGTCTGTTCAACTTGCATTTTTATAACATTTGGGTTAATTAATCATTTCTTTTTTTGTCGTTTTTATATAGTTTAGCTGCTGATAGTATCAATATATTGGGTAAAAGAGCTGTAAATATTAGCTCACTAATTAATCCTTGTCTGGAAATTGTTCTCGTTAATGAGATTACCGTGCATTTATAGTAATTTTTTACAATTTGGGAAGATTATTAGGCATAACTAAAAACATGTGTTGGTTAAGTTTAATTGTAATAAAAACACGCGGTGTTCTTAGCCGTTGGATCTGGTAGTTCATGCAATCAACGGTAAAAAAGGTCTACTGAGTTGAGTAATGGGCCGCAGTTTACTTGGCCCACTAAAACAAACTTTTACCATCTTTCCTCTTTCACCTCTCTTCCGCAATTTGTTTCTTGCAAGTAAAGAATAATTGACTCTTAAATTACACTTGGCCAAAATGACTCCAATTTTCCATTCTTTTTGCCAAACATATAATTCAGAAAATTTCTGTTCTATATTCAATCCGTTCCATTAATATGTCTTTTTTGTGACATAGACAAAATTTTGCTAGTTTATTATTATTACTATTATTATTAATAAATTTTCGGTGTTCAATAAAAATATAATCGTTTTGTTACAGGGCTGATAGCAACGAAGACGGAAAGATTACTCGAGAAGAAATCAAAGAAGTAAAAAATAAAATTTCTTTCGCAATAAAATGATTAGATTACATTTGAAACAATCAATGTCTTTAACAACTCCTCACACTTTTGGAAATGCAGCTTCTAATGTTAAGTGCATCAGCAAACAAATTAGCAAAACTCAAGGAACAAGCAGAAGAGTATGCTTCTCTGATCATGGAAGAACTTGATCCCGAAAATTTTGGATACATTGAGGTTCAAAAACATTACATATTCTTACTTTTCATTCAAACATTATCAACGATTTGTCTTTTTGGTAACATTTTGTTTTGTTTCAGTTATGGCAACTCGAGACACTGTTGCTTCAGCGAGACGCATACATGAATTATAGTAGACCGCTTAGCACAACAAGTGCTGCAGTAAGTACACCAAGACGGAGCTTAATTAGACCTCGTCATGTGGTTCAAAATTGTCGAAAAAAACTTCAGTGTCTGACTCTAGATAACTGGCAACGAAGCTGGGTTCTTTTATTGTGGATTGTGATTATGGCCATCCTCTTTGTCTGGAAGTTTCTAGAGTACAGAGACAAAGCTGCTTTTAAAGTCATGGGGTACTGTGTAACCACTGCTAAAGGAGCTGCAGAGACTCTCAAGCTTAATATGGCTCTGGTTCTATTACCTGTGTGTCGAAATACATTGACTTGGCTAAGATCTACACGCTCTCGAGCTTGTGTTCCTTTCGATGATAACATCAATTTCCATAAGGTAAAATACAATAAAACATTTAACTTAGTCTCTTAATTGGTACAACACTTCAAGGTGTATCACTTCTATTGTCTTGTTTTTGCCAGATTATTGCTTGTGCCATAGCGATTGGGATACTTGTTCATGCTGGTTTTCATTTGGCATGTGATTTTCCACGAATTATAAACTCGAGTCCAGAAAAATTCGCCTTGATCGCTTCTTCCTTCAATGGTACTAAGCCCACATTCGAAGACCTACTGACAGGTGTTGAAGGAGCCACAGGGATCATGATGGTGACGCTGACAGCCATCGCATTCACATTAGCATCAACTAATTTCAGGAGAAATCGTGTGAGGCTGCCATCGCCATTTAATCGGTTGACTGGCTTTAACGCATTCTGGTACACTCATCACCTTCTAGTGGTTGTCTACATTATGCTCATCGTGCATGGGACCTTCCTGTTCTTCGTTGATAAATGGTATCAGAAAACTGTGAGCAGCAACAGAAAACCTAATCTCTCTTTGCTCTAAACCCAAATGCCAAAATGTCTTAAAAGCTAAATTACTGTTGATCACCCCTATTCTCAGACTTGGATGTACATCTCGGTTCCTCTGGTGGTCTATGTGGCAGAACGAAGTCTGCGAGCTTGTAGGTCCAATCACTACTCTGTCAAAATCCACAAGGTAAACACCCTTCACTGAGTAAATTCATTTCTCCTAAAAGGTATTTTAATAACAGAAACAAACTGTAACATTTCTTTCTTGGTCTCTGCAGGTTTCTATGCTACCTGGGAAGGTACTCAGCTTAATCATGTCAAAGCCTCCAGGATTCAAGTACAAGAGCGGTCAGTACATATTCTTACAGTGTCCAATGATCTCTCGATTTGAATGGTGAGTATTAATTCCAATTTCCCATAACATAGCAAACATTAGCAAACATGTTCTAACTAAACTCTAAACCGTTCCAGGCACCCATTTTCTATTACCTCTGCACCAGGAGACAACCAACTTAGTGTTCACATCCGAATAGTGGGAGACTGGACAGAGGAGATACAACGAGTTCTAACTGTGGGAAAAAATCTTTCATCATGTGTGATTGGACGTTCAAAATTCTCTGCCTTTTGCAGTATAGATCCATCACAGTAAATTCCACGAAACCTTAAATGCGTTCTGATTTCTACACTTAGATACTTTGTATTAACAACGTGCCTTATGACACTGGATTGGCAGCCGACCAAAATTACTGGTAGATGGTCCTTATGGAGCTCCAGCACAAGACTACAAAAATTATGATGTGTTGCTCCTCATTGGATTGGGAATAGGAGCTACTCCTTTCATAAGCATCTTAAAGGATCTCCTGAACAATTCAAGAGAAGAACAAACAGTAAGCCCGATTCAGTGCACCCAAAAAGTTAGTCTTTTTAGAACCATTGCACCAAATGTATATTCTCTAACTTCCAATGACGCAGGACAATGAGTTCAGCAGATCAGATTTCAGCTGGAATAGCTATACATCTTCATATACCACCACAACCCCAACTTCAACACATGGAGGGAAAAAGAAAGCAGTGAAGGCTCACTTCTACTGGGTCACAAGAGAGCCAGGATCTGTAAAATGGTTTCAAGGAGTAATGGAGGAAATATCGGACATGGACTGCCGAGTAAAATAAATGCCAGTATATTTCTAATTTGATCACACTTAGACTCTGACCGATGTACTAACATATTCCTTCATGTTATCGTGGAACAGGGCCAAATAGAACTGCATAACTACCTTACAAGCGTATATGATGAGGGAGATGCAAGATCAACCCTGATAAAAATGGTTCAAGCATTGAATCATGCCAAAAATGGAGTTGATATTCTATCTGGAACACGAGTAAGAATTGTTGCAAGGTACAATCTGAATAACTCTTTCCCAATATTACAATCACTGACAAGTTAACATCCTTCGTGCAGGTGAGAACACATTTTGCAAGGCCAAACTGGAAGGAAGTCTTTAGTAGCATAGCAAGAAAGCATCCAAATTCGACAGTCGGTAAATATTCTATACAATCAGCTGCTTACCAGTAAGACTTCTAGGTCTAATGAAATAATACCATTAGAAAAGAGGGGGGGATATTGCGATGACAATGAATAACATAGGCAATCACAGGAAATTGTTTGCTAATATATAGTTTCATGTATGGAAAACTGTTTATGGTATTGTGCAGGAGTATTTTACTGCGGCTTACCAACTGTGGGAAAGGAGTTGAAGAAGCAAGCACAAGACATGAGTCGAAAAACAACCACACGTTTTGAATTCCATAAGGAGCATTTCTAGTTCAATGTTACAAGTCAACTTCTATGACTTCCCTAAAGTGAGATTTAAAAATCCTTTTAGCAATTATTTTTCTCATGCTAACTTCACAGTGACTTAGCAAAACAGATTATATACACAAAGGAAACATTGTCTTGCTTGTTTGTATAGACCCGCCTAACGGCACGAA
>JAKUCM010004750.1:0-34739 GCA_023374145.1 Lepidium sativum | reverse complement strand
TATTTTGTTTGCTAGACAAATTGTTAGTTAATATACTTTATTTTATTACATGAAACTTCATCAAACCTCCATGATAAAAAAATTCAAAAAACTTTAAGGTTTTATTACGAAGAATTGTTATGTTATTGGAGTTATTACAATGAATAGGCAAAAGTATTAATTTACAAACAATAATAATTATAGACAACAAAAAATGGAATTTATTTTCTAAAATCTTACCGCATAAAAACCTATGAAATGGATGTCCATCTTGCGATGTATTATCTCTATGTTATTTAAGACGTCAATTATTCTTTTCCCTAAACGATTCAAATTCTCCAAAAAAAATTATAAAAATTGCGTATTAATATAAAAATGAGCTTAATGTATCAATTATTAACAAATTTGGTTTCTATTTACTAACTACAAACCTGCATCAAAAGCATATATTTTTATTCTATGGACTTTTTTTTATTAGCAGTGAAATAAATTTTTGTGAAAATATATCTAAAGCTGTTTTGAGGAGGTATGGTTGAATTTTCATAATAAGATTATTCAAGATATGTGACTGCATTTGACAAACCTTCATGCTCATACAAGAAGTTAAAAAATCTTAACTACTTATTAATGTTTTAAGTTTTAAAATTCAAATGAATGCATTTAAGAAGAAAAAGTTTTTCAAATTCTTTAAGTGTCCAAGTTAGTGGTTATGATTATTTATGCAAGTTATTTTATCACATAAATAAAAATTTGCATCATCAACTAAAGATAGCTAGGTTTAAAAAGTTTGTGATGATATTCATGTTGAATTGTATGACAAGTAGAAAAATGTTTGTGCTAAGATTGCACATAATCATTATAAAAAAGTAAAATCCAAATGTCCGATTGTACGAGAAACTGAACTCAATTGGAGTATTTTGGATTAGGGGATAGAAAATTATTAAAATATAGACTTTTCGGCTAGGCATTTTTTCCAAACAAATATACAATAATTTTACTTGATTTTTTGGACATAATAAATTGACCGTTTTACCTATTCATAGTGAGCAAGCATAACCACGTGTCTTCGGGCAACAAGCACGTGTGGGACATCAGTATATCATTAAGAAATGTATAGAAGTTAGCCCTGAGAACAATTATCCGTATCCGTATCTAAAAATTGATCCGAAAAAACGAATATATGGTCCAAACAGATACGGATACAGATCGGAAATTTACGTATTTAGTGGATAAGGATACAATTAACAGATACTGTAAAAAGGTTGGACCGAATATGTGGATATCCGGATGTTTAAGCCCATTAAGAATTAGCACAAAATTTACAATTCAAACCCTTTAGAATTAAACTCATTAAACTTGGGTAGTTTAAGCCCATCAAAATTGAACCCATATCTCTTAGCTTTCATCGTCACTTTCAGTCTCACGAAAAAAAAATCAATCTAACGCCAAAAATTTGAGAGAATCATTCAAACCCTAAGCTTCAATTTCTATGAATCTATTCTTTCTCTGGATAAAATTTATCACTCTGTTGTCTATATTTCTTTGTATTAACCTTTATTGAACGATTTAAGTTTGATTGGACAATTTCCTCTTGCAAAAGCTTATTATCTTCTCTCCCTCAATACCTCTAGATCATCTTCTTCAAGCTTATCCAATGATGCCATCTCATCATCTATCTTATCCTCCATAGCTTTTGCTACCATCAAAACTTGGTTCTCGATAATCTTCTATCAAAATCGCGCTAAAATTCACTGAACATCATTCATCATAGTTCAGTATCAAAAGGTGAAATTTGCAAGATGTTACCTTCTTTGGGTTATCTATTTCCTTTTCCTCTTAGTTTTTGCTATCTAAGTTGGTTATATTGTAAGCTTTGTGAGTTGAGTTATGATTAAGTTTCAGGTTAGATTCAAGTTTGGTAATTTTAGATCTTGGTGCTTCCTCATGTTGGATCACAAGGTCTTCCCTGGGTAATGTGATTAGCTTGGTTGTCGAGACATGTGATTAGCTTGGTTGATTAGTTTGGTTAATCCTCTGTAAATGTCATAGAAGTCTTTATATCTAAATTCTTAACTTGAGAATATAACAAATCTTAAACCCTTGTATAATTGTGGTACTATGGATAACAGCTTAACTTGGTTGATTAGTTTGGTTTATATAGATACGATTCAGTGATGGTAATAGTCAAAATTATAGTTTTTTTTAGTAATTGTGGTACTATGGCTATAGCTTAGTTGATCATTTTTTGTAGATGGATTCAGCAGTCGAGACTACAGAATCAACTCAAAGTTGTGGTACTCATGCTGGCAGCTCCAATCGAGATTCATGTGAACAACACAAAGAGACAGAGTCTTCAGAAAATATTGTGGATTCAAAGAAAATATCTAAGGTTTGGTTGTCTTTTATGAAGACTGATATTTTTGACAAAGCAATGCATTCATTGTGGAGCAATGATCTCATGTAGAACTAAGCATGGTGCAACAACTAGTGCAATGTTGATTCACATATCTAGATGCAAATTGATGCCTATATAAGAAGGTGATGGTGAAAATGATGGTAAAAAGTTGAAGCAGTCAACTTTGCTTCATCATAATCAAATGGATGGAGTTGTAGGGAGTAGAGTACCATCGTATGTGACATTTAGTCAACCAACATCTAGTAAGGCATTAGTTAAAATGATCATTATGGATGAACTACCTTTTAGATTTGTTGAACATAAGGAATTTAGAAGATTCATGAGTGTTCTTTAGCCACGGTTTTATATTCCTTGTCGCCAAACGGTAGCTAGAGAATATTTAGAGCTTTATGAGTGTGAAAAGGGAAAACTTAGACAGTTTTTTAGAAAGTACAAAGCCAATATTTCTTTGACTACAGATTGTTGGACATCCATACAAAATTTGAGCTACATGTGTCTAATTGCTCACTATATAGATGAGAATTGGAGGTTGCACAAAAGAGTCGTCAATTTCTGCATAGTTGATAATCATGTTGGTGAAACAACCAGTAAAATGGTTGAGAAGTGTTATATTTTCTGGGGAATTAGAAGAGTGTTCACCATTACCGTAGATAATGCAAGTTCTAATGATATTGCGTTAAAGTACTTGAAGAAAAAGTTGACTTCATGGGGAACAACGATCTTGGGTGGAGATTTTGTGTATATGCGTTGTGGAGCACATATTTTAGGTCTGATTGTGAAAGACGGTCTTCAAAAAACACATGATTGAATCTTTAGGATCAGATCAGCTGTTAGGTATGTTCAATCTTCGCCTAGTAGGCTGAAAAAGTTTAAGGAGTGTTTGGAGATTCAAAAGGTTGAATCAAAGGCTGGTCTTTGTTTAGATGTTGAAACCATATGGAAGTCAACCTTTATGATGCTACAAGCTGCTGTAAGTTTGAAGAAAGAGTTTGATATGCTTGAGCTAGAAGATGACAAGTATGTTTCATAACTTAATATAATCTGCAAAGGTATACCAAGTGAAAGTGATTGGTTATATGCTACTGCATTGTCTGATATTTTATAGTATTTCTATGACGCAATTGTGAACATCTTTGGGTCTAAATATGTCATTAGAAATACATATATGAAAGAGATCTTTGGAGTGGGTTGGATGATAGTGAAGATGGACACAACAGAGGATGCACACATGAAAGCTTTGTCTGAAAAAATGAAGCTCAAGTTTTATAAGTATTGAAGAAAATTAGACAATACAAATCTAATGATTTATGTTGCTGCAGTTCTTGATCCGCGATACAAAATGAGATGGGTAAAGTGGATGATTGAAGGTACATACCCACCTTATGAAGCTAAGTGTTTGATTGACAAGATCATAGATGCTTTGAACAGATTATTTGCATATTATTTATCTTTGTAATCACAAGATCCAGTGATATCTTCCCAAACAAAAGAAGATTCTAAGCCTCAGTCTATGGAGAAAAAGAAGAGATATGCATTGATGGACGAGATGTTTAATAATGTTGAAGGGAGTGAAGGAGCTGAGATTGTAAAAATAGAGCTAGACTCTTATTTAGATGATATTCGGGAGGATCGAAAAAATCCATATTTTAAAATATTGAATTGGTGGAAGACAACATCTTCTAAATATAAGGTTATGTATCTGATGTCAAGAGAATTGTTGAATACATGTGTCTATTGTGGCATCAGAATCTGCGTTTAGCATAGGAGGTTGAGTGCTTGATCGTTTCCGAAGTTCACTAACACCAAGAACTGTGAAAGCTCTTATATGCACTCAAGATTGGTACCGTGATGATGATGTATAGTTAAATGTAGAATAACTGCTTCTTGAACTTGAGAATATCGAATCAGGTACATACTTTCTTATTTTCCACTTTTATATTTTGTAAGTAATCTTTCTAATATTTGGTTTTATTCTTTATATAGAAGTGAAGTCTCTAAACATACAACTATGACCAGATTTAAGTTGTGTAAGAATCTCATCACTCATGTGTGGTATTTTTAATTTAATTATTGATGTCCTTAGAAATAAGCAAAACATTTGTCATTGATTTAAAGTTTTTATTTCTTTTAGTGTTTTTGTCTATCCTTATGAACTCAAGGTACAAAGAAGTTTATAGCAAAGAGGTACAAGGAAGATATTAATCTCATGGATGACTTGGTTCATTTTGCTACTTTCTTTATTCTACATGTGCGATTTAAAATTATATTTGAACTTATCTTATGACTAACTCATGTGATGGACTATCTCTCTCTCTCGCTCTGATCCACTACGTTGACAATTTGACACATTTTGTTTCTTGTTTATCTACCAAATTTCATTGAGCAGCTTTAGATTGTGCCTTTGATTATGTTTTAAGGGCTTTAGATGAGCTTCTGCTTACGCTTTTGAGATTATATCGGTACCGTAGCTTTGAGCTATGTAGAGTGACACATTTTCCTTTTTGTTCATCTGTTACATTTCATTCTTATAGATCTATCTTAGTTTGAGAACTAAGCTTTGGATTTTTCCTTTGATGCTGATTAGCTAGGTTTATTTTCATGGATACGGATCTATAAACGGATATCCGTTTATTTTTACGGATATCATAAGTCCGAATATCCGTAATTTTGGATACGAATACGGATCAAAATATAACGGATATTTCGGATACAGATACATATATGGATATCGTAAAACTGGCCAGATATCTGCTCTCTAACATGATAATTGAAGTGGTTCATATATTGTATGTATTTTCATTTCATCTCACTCATAAGTAGACCTAATTCTATGCACGAATGAAATATATATGTTGTCTACTAAAATAAATTAACTTAAATTAGTAGAATTAAATTAAATTAAAAACAACTCAATATAATTATAACAACTAGATTAAAATTATATTGTTCTTAAAATTTGCTCTTTTTTGATCTGGTTTGGCACTTTTTCCATTGAAACAATTGGTCAAAGTTATATATATATATAGTCAACATGGATGGAATTATAGTTTATTTAGGAAGAAGAATATTTATAAATCTATATTCTCAGTACGTTTTGGATTTTTTATATTTAACTCAATTCATCATTATATTTATCTTATCTAAAATAGAAAATTTGATATCCACTAATCAAGTATCACTTATTTTTAATTTTAAAAAAATACTTTTACTTTGATTTTTTCTTGTTTTGTAGAATAAATTCCAAATGCAAATGATAACTGAAATCTTTAATGTCATTTTGTATAAAATCTATATATTATGGATATAATCAGAGAACATTAAAATTGCTTGTAATGGATATGAAACAGATGTTGTTTGTGGACATTTATTTTCATTATGTTGATAAATATGTTTTAGTTTTTTATTTCTTTTTCTATTTTAGTTACTTTTTTTAAAAAAAATTGTTGGCTCTTTTACTCTTGGAAGACCTTTCTCAAATATCAGGTACCCCCCTCCACTCTTTAAAGACAAGTGTTTATATGATAGCAATAAAAGAAAAAAGATAAATAAATCATAAACATATATGTATCACTACAAATCTAACTTTTAGTTCTAAAATATAAAGTGGACATTGACAAAGAAAAAAAAGTAGACACTGACCATCACGTAAGTTTTGACATGGTGTGTCTACACTAATTTGTAGAAATGTAAAAGTTTATTATAATGTAATCATGAAAAGGGTTCTAAAATTATGTTTGAGGATGATTTTGTCACTCAAAAACTTAATGGCAAAATTTACATAAATGAGTTTTAATAAAATTTTCACACACAAACGAGTTTGATTCTAGAGTGTTATGTTATATTGTTAGAGGTGTAAAATAAAATAAAAGTGTAACTCCTAAAAATTTTGTTTGACTTACATAATATTATCAATGTTTTAAATAAAAACGATATTAACTCCAAATAGTAGCAATTGTCGACTCAATTGTTTATTAAGTCACCCAAATTAGTTTTTATTTTAATTTTTTTGGATAATATATCCAAATTAATTGACTCTACAAGACCAAGCATGAAAATAGTTTTAACCCATACACGAATAAAAAGTTACAGATAACAATCAAAAATTCCAGAAAAACACTTGTGATAGTTGTTGATTTGACATTTCTCTTTTTCTTTAGAGATTAGAACCACTCAAGGCACAATATGATATGATTTTTCAAGACAGAATGATATACAGTAAAATCTGGTTACCACATTGCAGAAAATCATAATATCGCTCTCAACTGATGTATTGGACCATATTTCCAGAGCCTAATCGAGAAAATCTGAAAATTGGATTGTCCATCTAAAATAAAACATTTCATGTGGCAGGCCATCACAGGGTGTGTGGCAGTAAAGTACAACTTGTCCAATCGAGGCATTCCATGTGATACTCGATATTCTAGATGTGGAACAGATCAGGAAACGATAAACCATGCCATCTTCGAGTGCCCCCAGCACTACAATCTTGGGCTCTATCAGTAATTCCGTCTGCAATAACTCATTTCCCGATTGACTTTATCTAGCATAACCTGGATTATCTACTTGGGAGAATACCAGACAACGAGGATACTAGGCTCTATCCATGGTTGATTTGGCACAATTGGAAGTCGAAAAACGAACATTGTTTCTCAAACAGGGTTTCCGACCCCAACATGTTTTACTTCAAGCAAAAGCAGAGCACCAAGAATGGATCTCGGCGAGAAGTAATGTTAAGGGTCCCAGTTCGATAATCAAAGAACAACAACCCCTGAAAAAGTCCCCATGGGTTTTTCCATCCACATCCCATTTTTATTTCACAAGCTACAAATGCTTTGTGGATGCTTACTGGAAGAGTACAAACTGTAAAACCGGCCTGGGTTGGTTCTGTTTCCTGGATTCGGTGGAAGGTGAATGCACGGGGGCCCGCAGAGTAAACAGGAGCAGTTATGCCCTTCATTCAGAGATAGAAGCAGTTCTTTGGACGATGGAATCACTAGTGGCGATTTCCATTACGGAGGTAGAGGTTATAACAGATTGTGAGATGGTTTTGAAGATCCTAAATCAACCAAAGGAGTGGCTAGCTTTTTTGCCCTATCACGAGGAGTTTGCTAGACTAAGTTCTCTGTTTTATTTGTTCTCTTTGTCTATCATTCCTCGTCTTTTGATTCACAAAGATGATTCTCTTGCCCGTGGAACTCGAGAGTCGGGTGTGAATCCTTTGTTCTAAACTCTTTCCGTAATTTATACTATATTGGCGTTAATCATTGAAATCTGAACATAATAATGTGTTATGTATTATCGTTTTAGATATGGGCTTTTGGATCTAAAGTGTTTGATCTTATAACCCAACAATAGCGTAATGTTGTGATGAATTGACCAACAACTTTCATACATGTCAATTAAGATCCATTTATGGCAGATTTTACCTATGATTTCGTTGGCAACAAATGAAAGAATGTGATCACAAATAGAAGTCATTTTCCTTTACCCAAAACATCAATTTATAATTACAATCACATATATTTTTTAAGTATAAATAAATCGTGAAAACGAGTGGCTAAGCAACATGTTACTGAAGCAACTTTTTAGATAGTGAAAGATTATTGATAAAATCTTCAACACCTAAATATATCTTTGTTTTCTCTTACTAAATGAGTTTTCGGAAGGAAAAAAAGTCATTTACAATTTTTTAAAACAAGTTGATTTTTTGTATATATTTAAGTTTGGCCAAGTAGATATTATCTATTTTTATTGTTTTTTTTCTATTTTGAATCTGGATATCAAATAACCTAGCATAATAAAGGTAAATTGTAAAATATTTGGGGTAAAAATAATGTTAAAAAAAGACAAGCTTCAAATAGTAAAATTGAATGTCGTAAATATTTTTTTTTTGTCAGCCATTATTTATCATTCAACAAACGATTATTAGGGCATCTCCAAAAGACACTCTATAACTTCAAATATAGAGTTTTTTTTTCTCCAAATTTTTTTTTAAAAACTTTACATTTGAAATTTTAGGTAGTAAAACTTCAAATATAGAGTGTCACTACTCAAAACTTCAAATTTGAAGTTTCATCTTTTTATTTGCATTTTGGTCCTTACAATTATATATTTTCTCATTTCTCATTTTAATCTTTAAAAAAATTTATATCTCATAAATCTTTAAATTTATTTCTATAAATTTAAGTTTTACACATTAAAAAATTGAAACAAGATTTATATTATTTTAAAAGTATAATTAGGCAACAAGAATATAACAAAACAAACTTAATAAAAAAAATCTTTTAGAAAGGTACATAAAGACATAATTATTAGAAATTTAAATATTACAACAACAATAGTTGTAACAAATATAAGGATCATTGTATAAAATACAAATAGGACGTGAACTTGATCGATATGTGTTAGTTATTTATCAAAAGTTTTATAAATTTATATTAATACAAATAGTTTTAAAGTAAGTTTTGAAGTTTTACTTTTTGGAGAGAAACAATTTGAATTTCAAATATAGATTTTGAGAAACTTCAAAATAAAGAGTATTTTTGGATATGCTCTTAGTGCAATATATAAAGAGTATATACAAATTGATTTTTTGTATATATTTAAGTTTGGCCAAGTAGATATTATCTTTTTTATTGTTTTTTTTCTATTTTGAATCTGGATATCAAATAACCTAGCATAATAAAGGTTAAGGTTTGGATTAAAAACCAAATATTTAATTACTAAAAATAAAATTATTTACTAAATAATGATATGATTTTTTGTTTAGTAAATAATGATATGATTTTTTGCTTTTTTGCTTCTTCTTTTCTCGTATCTCTCTCTCAAGGAGCAATTTTATAGTTCGAAAAATATATCTTATTCTTATGTACATATACTTCTCGATATAATAATAAATACTAATTTTGTCCTAAATACTTGAATAATACATTGTTCATATGGACCTCTTTGTAATTCAAGCTTTCAGATATCTGATTCTAGGGACCATTAACAATGCGTACGATTGTTATAAGAAAGGTTGTATCTTTGATTCCAAACTACAATATAAACACAAGGACAATAGGATTGTTTATGAGCATGAGGCATTGATTACAACTTGATATACAGATGACTTAAATATCTCTGTATATTCAACTTGACAATAGGCTTTATAGATGAACATACAGAGAGGGAAACATTTGAGCTGTACACAGAGAGTAAGAGAGGAGGAAGAAGGAAACTATCTTAGGTGATTTGATAGGCTTTGATGGTGACTTGAGCGTTTTTGGACTTCTCTGTAATTCAAGGTCTGAGATATCCGATTTTAGGGACCAACATCAGTACAATTCATATGATTGATATATGAAAGGCTGCATCTTTTGATTTCAAATTACAATATAAACACAAGGATAATCGGATTGTTTCTGAACATTGAGACAATGTTTATAACTTCATGAACAGAAGTAAGAGATGTTTGTAAAAGCGAGATTTGCAAAACATTATTAAAGAACTTGTTCTTCTTTATTGATTAAGAAACTTTGTCAAAATTTAACCAAAATACTTTCACAAATCTTAAGAAACAAATCTCCTCAACACTCTTATTTATAGGCTAGGCCAATATCCATAATCTAATAGGAATTACATGAATCTAATCCTAAATGAATTTGGTGTTATCTGGTAACTAACTCTTATCTAAAGATAATTTGGAGCCTAAACTAATGAATTATCCAACATTCACCCCCGTAATTCCGACTTGAATTCCAAGAGTAATGATCTCGAGTGACACTTTGTACAGTCAGTTTGATGATCTTGTCACTTGAATTAATATTCTTCCTCGTGAATCTCTAAAGTGTAGTCGATCTCCTTTCATTTTAAATTCATATCCATTCTCAGTTGATTGTCCAAGACTTATGATATTATGCTTCAACTCGGGTATAAAATAAATGTTTTTGAGTACCTTTCTCTCTCCGGTTTTGCCAATAAACGTGATAGATCCTTTCCTAACTATATTAACATATGACTCATCTCCAAAGTTTACTTTTCCTTTGACAATTTCATCCAGTTTAGAGAAGAATTCTTTGTTTTCCGTCATGTGATTACTTGTTCCGTTGTCAAGGTACCAAATTTTCAATTTCGAGCCTTCTTTACTTGTTTCATAAGATTTAGGAAAAACTTTATCTTCATTCAAGAACACAATTTCATGAACATAAAGGGATTCTTATTCAATTTCTTCTTCCTCCTCTTGATGTTCATTGAGAGTTTCTTGACTCTCTTTAGGTATATCGGAACATACTGAAACAAAATGTCCTTGCTTGTCACATCTCCAACATATCACTTTGGATCAATCTCTACTTCCCCTTTTGTCATAGCTTTTGGTATCTTCCTCTTGGTCTCGGTTACTTGATCTTCCTCGACCCCTTCCACGATCTCGACTTCGACCTCCACGTCCTCGGCCTCAACCTCCTCATCTTTCTTCTCTTCCATTTTTTGAAAACATAAGTTTTCCTTGCTCTTCCATGTGTTTGTTTTTCGCGTTAATTCTTTCTTCAAATACCTTGATTTTCCCGATTATCTCTTTGAACCTTGTTCTCTTAAGGTCTAAGACTTGTTCTAGAGAAGCCACAATATGAATATACTTATCCACCGGTAATCCATTAAGAAATTTCTTGACAAGTCTTGTTTCACTAATAGATTCTCTAAGTGAGGCCGATTGAGCTGCGATTCCGGAAATCTTTCCCGCAAATTCATCAACCGTGTCTTCGTAACTCATCATCAATCTTTCTAGATTTGATAATAGGGTTTGTAACCTTGCTTCCTTCACACAATCAGCTCCTTGATACCATGATTTAATAGCATCCCAAAGCCCTTTCGCCATATCTTGATCTTTGATTTGCAAGATGAGTTCTTCGGGAAATAAATTGAAACAAGAGAGTTATGGCTGTGACATTCTTCTTTACATCTGTAGATCATGGTTCAATTGTTTCCCATACTTCACTAACTCGAAGTGTAATCTTCATTCTTATCGCCCAAACTGTATAGTTTGTTGATGATAACATAGGACATTGGATCGATGGAACTCCAGGGTCTTTTCGCAGTGTTTGTTGGATCACGTCTCCTATCCTTGGCTACGTGCGATTTCTCCTTGCTTGATCGGATCTTTGACTCAAGCTCTGATACCAATTAAAAGTGAGATTTGAAAGACTTCTAAAGAATTTGCTCTTCTTTATTGATTAAGAAACTTGTTCAAAACTTAACCAAAATACTTTCACAAATCTTAAGGATCAAGTCTCCCCAAAACTCTTATTTATATACTAGGCTAATTTCCCTAATCTCATAGGAATTACATGAATCTAATACTAAAGGAATTTGGTGTTATCAATAGTAACTAACTCTTATCTAAAGATAACTTGGAGCCTAAACTAAGGAATTATCCAAACAGTTTGGTCTTTACAGATGAACATACATAGAGAGGGAGAGATATACATTACAGTTGTACACAGAGAGTAAGAAGAAGGAAACTAAGCCTTCTTAGGTGATTTGGTAGGCTTTGAAGGTGATTTAGGAATTTTTGCAGGTGAAGCTGCTTACTCAGTCTTCTTTGGGAGAAGAACAGGGTTTATGTTCAATAAAACGCCACCGTGTGCAATAATTACGCCTTTCAGTAGCTTCCCTAATTCCTCATCGTTCCTTACAGCATTACCTGCAAGCTCCAGTACCTAACTTGACAAACAAATTATAATGATTAGACTCCAAACTCAAAGATGGGTTTTTTTGGTGTTACATGATCACAAAGTACCAAACTTGAAACTTGAAGCTATGTCAAAGTCAAATTTATGCTTGTGATACAGAATCTTACAAATTCAACCTTACATGATGATCAATGCAGAATTGAGACATAGTTTTTCTAATCTATTTGTTTTCCGAGAATATCTGAGGAAAGGAAAACTAAACCTAGATGGTCAACGAACTGAAACCACAAAAAGTGAGTAAATATCGAAGAGATCTCGATCATTCTGATGGAATCGAATGCTGATTTTGAATAGAAAGACTTAGACTTTATACCTCAGCTGCAAGATACTCAAGCACGGCGGCGAGATAAACCAGAGCTCCGGTTCCAACACGCTTAGAATAACGACCTTTTCTTTAGATATCTCTCGATTCTACCAACAGGGAATTGTAGACCGGATTTAACCGATCGGGAAACCGGTTTCTTCTTCGGACCTCCGCTTCTTCTTCCTAAGGGTCCTTTCTTCGGTTTGACTGCAGAATCCATGATCACTGGTTAGTGTAAAGACGAGATTCGATTTGAAGAACTGGATTCTGCAACAGAGGAGGAGAGATAGTGAGGGAGGTTAGTTGGGTTTTCGGTTGATCATTGTTAACTTGAGGATTGAAACTGAATCAACGGCTACCGTTTGCTGACTTGGCAATCTTGTATTTGTTAGTATTTATTTTCTTACTTAGCTCTTTTTTTATTAATTTTTGACAACAGAAAACAAATGATTTTATGTTTTTATTTTGGAAAAATGTCATTCTAATACTCTTTACAAAATGGTAAAAAGGTATTGAACAACTAATTCATTTAAAAATTATATTTGTATTGATTTCAGATTTAAATAACTCTCTCTCTCCTAAGTTAAATTAATCTGCAATCATAATTTCTGTAATTTAATCAAATAGTTAGTGATTATCTCTGTAATTTCTTCTCCTGAATCTGATCTCAAGTCACGTATTTTTTTTTGTCGATATCATACCTACATAATATTTTTCTCAAGTTACATAACTTTGCATAATAAAATTTATAATTTAAAATATGGATCCATCATTGTAATTATTGATAATAAATATATATATATATATAATACTTTTCACTTACATACAAATCTTCTTTAGTGCCACAAAATTATGTCTTTTTAAACACAATCTTGTTTCGACCAAAAGAAAAACACAATCTTGTAAGAATAATGTGCTTTTGGAACAAAATTTTAAAATCTACTCAATTTTAATTCAATACAATACAGCATAAAATATATATTGAGAAATCACCATTTTGCGTCGCATTGAAATCTATCTTATCAACAAGAAAATTCAGACACAGAAAATTAAATACATGTTTGTGTTCCTGTCTTATGACTCTATGAATCATATAACAACATTAAATTGCAATGAGACTGACATCTCCTCACATGGGGGAGAAATGTTTGTCCTCTATGTAAAAAAAATAGAGTTATCTTAATCTAAAGTTGAAAAAGCTTATCTGAAGTTTTTAATATCTGTCAGACATATTATATTTTCATCAAATGCATTGAACTTCTTTCGCATCCACTCAATGCAATGAACTTTACTTACATTAAAATTTAGTTATCCTTTTTTTAATGTTAAGAGATCGCAGAACAGTTGATGATGTTTTAATTATTTAATTTTGCATCTCTAACACCACATGATATCTCTTTTTCACTTACCTTTTCACACTAAAATAAATAGACATAATTACATCGATGAAATACAAAAACTGGTCAAAACTAAAAAATATCTGTAAACAAAAAAAAATTTAAGACGATGTATTGACAAAAAGTTTACTAAAAAACAAAGATTCGAAATACAACTATCCCTAATTGTAAAGTTAAACTATCACCAGACTTAAAAAAACTAGAATGAAAGATTTATTTTTCTTATAATGAATGATTATACCATATAAATGAAGAATTAAGCTTATAAACCTGACAATAATTTCGTTACTTTCAAAAGATTTGTTTTCTACTCTTGGTTACTTCCAAATAGGTTTTTACTATGGTTTCACGTAGTTCATATTTCTTTTTTTTGTCAACATTAGACCACAAATGACCGATTCATTAACTAAATTCTTGCAAATGCAAGCGGGGAAACTCGATCCCTATATATGCAAATGCGCATGTCTATTACGGACTTACCATCTGCCACTAGATTAAATGACATTTGCACGTAGTTCATATTTCTATATACATTATTATCAATGTAATAATTATTTCTTTATTTATAAGATACACATATCTGCTATAGAAAGTTTTTAATCTATTTCTAGTTCTTGTTGTTGGGTTGGGTCTTCAACTTTTGGATTGTAATTTTGAATATTTAGTATTTGGTTTTTAGCTTATTTTTTAAAAATAATTTTTAATATTTTATACTTTTTGGTTTTGTTTCCAGAAATATTTTAATATTTAGTTTGTTGTTTATAAAGTTTATTTTATCCAGTAATAAAATCAGACGATAAGAGAAACACGACAATAATTAGATTTCATAATTTTTTTGAACATGACGAAGTTGAAATTACTGTTTACTTATGAACATTATTCGTTTTGTCAACATTATTGTACATAGGAAAACAATTTATGGTCAATGCGAATTATAGGTTTGCCTAACTAAACATAATCTTTTAGGTAAGAACTTGTGCTAATTTCTTCAAAATAAATGTTCCATTTATTAGGTTTTGAAATTATAAAGACTTTACCATATTAAATATATAGTGAAAATTGGAATTTACCAAGACTTGTTGGTCTCAATTCGAATAATCACTGTCTACCTAACTCCGTTTGTTTTCACCCTCTTTATATAAACACACACTCTCTCTCTCCCGATCTCATTACTCAGACAACAATCTCTATCTCTCTTTATCTCTCTCTCTGTCTCAATACTTCTTGTCTGAATCTGTAGCTAACCATGTCGGAGAGACCAAGCCGTCACCAGAGAAGACCTTCTCAAAGTGTTTCTCCGATCTCTCTTGATGATCTTTCTGACATCTATCTCTCACCAAATCCTCCTTCCTCTGTTACTACTCAGCCACCGCGACACCAGATCCCTCCACCGTCTCCAGCTGCTCCTCCGGTTAACCGTAGCAACAATGACGACAACAAAGATCACAAAGGAAACGCTTCTTCTAATTAATTTCAGATTTTTATTTTCTTTGTTTCTCAGCCTTTTAAATTATCTTATTATAAGTCTTTGTACCTTTCTTTAATCTTTATATGATAATGAATTATTAGTAATTTCGTATTTTGGATTTTTTTTTGCTGATTTCGCATTGCAAAATCTGGATAAAACAATTGCTTGATTGTGAATTTGTGCTAAAAGAATTACTGAGCTGAAACTATAATTAAGAACCGTAAAATTGCAATATTTAGAATCTGACATGTGAAAGAGTTGACGTTGACCTAGATATCCGTGAGTTTTCTTCTATTTTGAGAATGAAAAGGTTTTGAAGTACTAAAATCATAATATTTAAATATTTTAGACGCAAAAATCAACATGATTGATAATTGACGCATATGATATAAAAGATTTAAATTACTCGCAGAAGCAGTATACTTAATTACTTTGTCATGTAAATATTCTCTAAAATACAATTTATACAAATATGGTTTAGCAGACATTTCGTATTACCACTGTCATAAATCTCTTTCTTCAGTAGACTACGATAGTTAATTCCTAATTTCTTATGCATGACTTACCATAACCGATTTTTCTTTTGGTCATTTGATTAAATTCTTGAAATTCTTTTTTCGATGATGTTAAATTCTAGAAATTAAATACATTCTTAACAAATTACTAATATTAATATTTCAACTATAATGTAATTGCTTAGGAAAAAATGTACAGACAAAAAACCCGATAAGTAATGTCCCCATTGAGCAAGCATTTTTTTTGTCCTTTGAGCATCATTTTGTGTGTATGTATGGTACATATTGACCAGAGTCGCATCTTTATGGAATCTTATATTTATCTTATTTTTTTATTTTCATCATCTTTTTATATGATGTAAAAATAAATAAATTATCCGTATTAATGCGAAACAAATATTGAACCAGAACAAACAAGTCACATAATACTCGTAATAAAAAATACTGGCATATATAATAAATGTATATTACCTAAATATAAAAAATGATGATATTGAATTCAAATAATTAAACACTTTCGTACAAAAAGAGAATGATTGAATTCATGTGGCCAGTGGTTTTGGTCGCTATAAAGATTGATCATGTTGCTGAAACATTTGTGTTAATCTTTGAGAATATTTAAATAAAAGAAATTTCGAATTCTTTTTCTCTAATAAATCAAGTTTATGATTGATGTGGATCCAAATTTAACGGGTGCTAATGCAATGGAGAAGATGATTCCGTCGGTGTCCTCATACTCATATGAAAATAATATTGCATTAAAATATGTTTTATTAAATATAATTATTATTATATATTTCACCTGCACAAAATTACTAAAATTATATTTTTGGTCAGCAGAAAAAAAATATATATATATATATAAATTGCAATGAGTCCATAAAGGTTAAAATCAGAAAACAAAAAAGTGATTAGACCAGTTACCAAAGTCAACACAGTCACACCACCTCTAATCCATGAAAAGTTTCTTAATAATAAATTAGTAATGTTTTGTAAAATTTTAATTTTAATTTTTAAAATAAATGATTCAATAGAAAAATAATATTTGGTAGAAGATGGTTCTTAAATCTTTTGATTAAGATCTTATTTTTCTTTTTTTTACCTTTTTTATTTTTTTATTTTAGTATGTTAAAAAATGGAGTTAAGAGTCTTCTATTGCATGTGGTCTTATTACCAATTGTGTTAGTTTTTGTTTTACACATCATGCATTTATATGTATTTGATAATTATATTTCCAAATTTTTATTTATAAATATAAAATAATTATGTAAAGATGATAAGAAAAAATCTGCTTTATACTACAACTTTTAGAAAAGAAAAAAGAAAAAACATTAAGAGAAACGTGTGATCACCTGGTGAGCGAACTTCCGCAAGAATGCACGTTTTAGTAAGAGAGTCTGTGTTTGTAATGGGCCCGGCCCAACTAATACCGTTACATGATGTCGTTTAAAAGCACTACATATTTTGCTTTAAAGGAGTTATACGCCAATATATTATTCCTCATTAAAGTTTTGTTTATTGTGAGTTGGTTTCAATCTAAACCGAAATCCAAATTTGCACCAAGGTTAAATAAAGCGAGTCATCCCATCTGACCCGAGACAACGAGTTGTCCTTGGTCGGAAATTGCTTCCTGAGACCACTTCTAATCGTGTATTTTAGAAGGATTCTTAAATATTAATTTATTATAATTAATTAAACCGTTCTTTATTATAAAGATTTAAAAAATCATAAAAAAACTCATACGTGTTAATATCTTATTGGGCAAAAGTTTTTCAGCAAAAAAGAGTCCATGCGAACTTTGTGGTTCTTTCTCTTTTGATGGCGATGATTGGAGTGACAAAATCGAAGTGATTCTTTCCGAAATCATTGGGGTTTCTTCTCTTCCAAACAACTAGGTACGGTTTTATAAATTTGTAGTAGTTTTGGTTGTTTGATTTGTGCTATTAGAGTTGTTTAATTTTCAAAATTAGGTCTTGGATTGAAGTCAATTGAAGCGAATTAGGTTCTTGTTTTGCTAGATTGTTTGATGCTTGATCTAATGCTCTTCTTGAGAAATGAAAAGAAGTGTTTGATGTTTTATTTTATTGAATTCGTGAATGGCTTTAGATTTTATAGATTGCGAATGCTTGATGTTTTTGATTGACAGATACTTGATCTTGTTGAAGTGTTTGCTTGATTGTCTGATGCTATTAAACTTGTGAATGGTAAAGAAGTGTTTGCTTGATTGTTTGATGCTTGATTGTGTCATGCATTAGGAATTAGAGATGCTCCAACATAGAACTTGATGATCTTTTGTCTGGTTCTTTGATGGGGTTATATGAGATAATGGGAGGTTGATCTTCTATGACATTTTCTAAATACTTTTTGCAGAGTTTGCCTAATTGTTCGCCAGTCGATTTTTACAATGATGCACATAACTTTTTAAATATTGGAGAAGGTATCGTTAGTTGCAGATGATTCCATTCTAGTTTTAGAGTTACTCAAGGAGGCTTATCCTTGAATTTTGATAATTCTTTTATAGATTTAATGTGTCAGAGCCTTCTTTGAAACATTAATCATGCTCTTAGAGTGTTAAAAATTTGATGTTTCTACAAATACTTCAACTCGTCGTGTTGTTGATTTCCTTCTTGCGAATCAGAAAAAAAAAAAGATCCATTCAGTTTTTGAATAAGAAAATCTGTTTTTGAATTCACTAATTTGTTTTATTTTTTCTGGTTTAAGATTTGTATAGAGCATCATGTTTGGTGTTGGACTTGCTCATCATCAATGGAAATTTTGATCTACTATTTTTTCAAATAATTCTATTTAGGTTCTACCATTAGAATCCTAAAAAGCTAAAACCAAAATAAGAATTTTTAACTTTTAACTTGTAAGAAATTGTTATTTTTAAAAAAAAATGTTAAAAGATCGTCTATTTATGGGTTTGAGATATGAGATGATAAAATAAAGAAAATTTGATTTATACTTACACCAACTTTAAACTATTAAAAAGCTACACATCCCAATCACAACTTTGATAATGTATTATTTTATAGACGAATTTTATATTATCGCATACGTGAAATCAACAAAACCATATAATTCTTGGTCTTATGTACGTTTAATTGGAAATTGAATAGTTGTAATGTTTTCACATGCTCAACGACTCCGTGTATCTTACTATGAAATAATTTAAAGTTTATGAATACAATAATACATTATAAAAATTGGTATATATGATCGTGTTACAGTTTAAAGCTGGTGTAAGTAATAACAATTATTTTTCCAAATATGAAATTACAGGTTAGGTCTTGATTAGTTTAAAAAAAGAGATAATTTCATGGAGTAATCAAGTGATGAACAATCCTTTTTATTATGGTTCATACAATTCAAAAGATCAATTCACTCGAGATTACATAATCACTCTGGATACAATAATTTGGCATACATAATATAATGCTTGACTTACCATAAAATACGGTACATAAAACGAAACACATCACATCTCAAGAACACCTTAGTTAATTAAGTGGTGTTGCTTTTAGAAACCGAGTTGATGAGCTTAACACTGAAATCCCAAAGTTTTTGTGCTAAAGTCTCATCTCTACCAAGTTTGTTTGGTCTGACTTCATTACAATCAGCAAAGTACTTTCCTGTTACTCCCTTCACCTTTGGATGTAGGGCTACATAACATGTTGTCGCAGCTCCCTGTAATAGTACACATGAGTCCTATTATAATAGCTATTTAGAGGATCCTCCCGAATAAATAAAAGACCCCATATTACTAAAATAATATATCTTTTACATAGACAATTCACTCGGAGTGATTTTTTTTTGAATTCTAAGCTTTATTAAAGAAAACTAAACTGTATAATATTTTTAAGATAAGACCTCAATTTTTGTTAGATTTTGTATCAGATCCTATATAACATGTGCTAAATAACGTGTAAGTCTTACTTGAGGTATGTTTTTCCACAAGTAGAAGCTGAAGAACCTCAAGAACCTCATTAATAGAGCAGTGTGTTGGAAGAGCTTGGTGAGGATGAGACCAGGATGAACTGAATTTGCTGTTATGTTCACTCCTTCTTCCTACCAAACAATGTCCCCAAAAGACTTTTGAGTTTTCATATTTTCTTAAGTTGCTTTATGAGTTTTATCATCTCTAACATCTAATAAGTACTAACTAACACTTTGATTTATGTGTTTGTGTTTATGAAGGCGACCTTAAGTTGACGAGAGAGCTCATTCGCGTGTAATATATTGGCTAGCTTTGATTGTCCATAAGCTCTTTTATCCGAGTAACTGTAAGAAACAATAGATGGTTATAGTTAAGATGTAAGTGGTTTGCCATAGATATCCATATCAGAAGTTAAGATTGTTTTAATCTATTATTTAGAGGTTAATTCATTTATTATCAATTAATTTTGAATTGAAAATTCATAATTTATCAGTTTTTACCAAGCAATATTAATCTAAGTTTCCAGACAATAGAATTTACCTGCAAATATCATTGATGCTATCGAATTGGATTCCATCTGGGTGAGTGTAGATATGAGCTATAGATGCTACATTCACGATCCTTCCTTCAATACCACTGGTTTTAGCTGTGTTCTTCATTGTGTCTAACAGCAAGTTTGTCAACAGAAAATGACCTATATAATATCATGAATTAATCAACAATTACAATTTTAATTTCTCAAACTAAGTCTTAAAAAAACTTGTTTATATATTGCATATGTATATGATTTTTACCAATGTGATTTGTAGCAAACTGCAATTCGATTCCATCTTTAGAAAGTTGGTACGGACAAAACATTATTCCTGCATTGTTTCTGCTAACACCATTTTTGTAATAAAGTTTTAGATCATTTTCTAGAGTTATTACTCTTTCACATATATACTTTTTAAAAAAAGTTCACTTAAATACTTATTAACTTGTAAAAAGGAGTCATAATTCACCAGTAGGGTCTAAAATTCAGTCTGTCTTACTTGGATCTGAATAGGAACCATATTAAAATTGAAGTAACATTTATAGAAGTAAAAACTTCTTTTTTGGGTGCTCAGGGGTAAATTGTAAAATATTTGGGGTAAAAATAATGTTAAAAAAAGACAAGCTTCAAATAGTAAAATTGAATGTCGTAAATATTTATTTTTTGTCAGTCATTATTTATCATTCAACAAACGATTATTAGGGCATCTCCAAAAGTCACTTTATAACTTCAAATATAGAGTTTTTTTCTCCAAATTTTTTTTAAAAACTTTACATTCGAAATTTTAGGTAGTAAAACTTCAAATATAGAGTGTCACTACTTAAAACTTCAAATTTGAAGTTTCATCTTTTTATTTGCATTTTTGTCCTTACAATTATATATTTTCTCATTTCTCATAAATCTTTAAATTTATTTCTATAAATTTCAGTTTTACACATTAAAAAAACTGAAACAAGATTTATATTATTTTAAAAGTATAATTAGACAACAAGAATATAACAAAACAAGACAACAAGAATATAACAAAACAACTTAATAAAAAAAATCTTTTAGAAAGGTACATAAAGACATAATTATTAGAAATTTAAATATTACAACAACACTAGTTGTAACAAATATAAGGATCATTGTATAAAATGAAATAGAACGTGAACTTGGTCGCTATGTGTTAGTTATTTATCAAACGTTTTATAAATTTATATTAGTTGTAACAAATATAAGGACCATTGTATAAAATATAAATAATTTTAAAGTAAGTTTTGAAGTTTTAGTTTTGGAGATAAACACTTTGAATTTCAAATATAGAGTTTGAAAAAATTCAAAATAAAGAGTATTTTTGGAGATGCTCTTAGTGCAATAATAGCGGAAAGGAACAAAAATAGTGTTAACGTTGTTGATGTTGTTATGTGGATAAACATTAAAAGA
This sequence comes from Lepidium sativum, assembly GCA_023374145.1. Taxonomy (NCBI): domain Eukaryota; kingdom Viridiplantae; phylum Streptophyta; class Magnoliopsida; order Brassicales; family Brassicaceae; genus Lepidium; species Lepidium sativum. Next base: position 13,038 of record JAKUCM010004750.1, on the reverse strand, counting down.
TGTAAAAATAAATATGGAAGCCATTAAAAACTTTGTATTTTACTATCATAAAGAAATAAAAATCAACCGATTTAATTTAAAATAGCGGTCAAACCAGTGTTCAAAAAACATTAGGCTAAGCCGGCATTAACCATTTTACTAGTGTCTAAGGAGTTTAACCGAACCTAATTGATTTTAAGCGGATTTAAAATAAATAAAATAGTATAAGAATGACAAACAATATGAATCACATTATGTACAATTATTAATTTATGAACAAAAAATTTCTAAAATTTGAAGAAAAATAATATAAACGTAAGATTAACAATTAGAAAACAAATGATAAATATTTGTTTTAGACATTGTTTAGTTAAACTAGTACTATTATTATTTTTAAATATTTTTGTTTTGGGATATTTTTTAAAATAAAAAATGTGTTTGTCTAAACCGTTTAATCACTACTTCAATCGTCTAACTATAGTGATTGCCTAATATATCCGATTACACTAAAGTAAGGTCGGACAAAATCCGTGTAGGCGATTTAAAGTACATTCAAAACCGGTGATGCAATTTGGTAAAAGGAAAGAGAGAGAGAAGAAGTACATGAGGAGATTGAGAGGAAGATGTAGGGCATGAAAACGACGAACAAATGTTTTGATGGAGTTGATAGAAGAGAGATCCAAGTGAAGAAGAGTAACACGTGCGTTTGCGTTTTGTCTGAGAATCTCAGTTTTGGCGTTTTCAGCAGCTCCCATGTTTCGGGCACCAATCACAACATGACCTCCTCTCTTTGCCATTATCCGTGCTGTCTCCATCCCTATCCCTCCCGCTCCTCCTTTTTTATATAATCACATTTATTCAACTTACGTTAAACCACTTTACATTTACATTAATTATAGTAATTTTCCAATTTAGCAAACCGAACTTTCTTATTATTTATAAGGCAACGGAAATAGATTCAAACACGAACTTTTAGATTTTGACTTTTTTATAAAGTAGATTATAAAAATCACTTTCACCAGGTACTCAAAAAACTGAAGCTTTTTTCTAAATGTACGTTCTTAGTTTTATAAGAACAAATAGATAAAATTCAAGTACTTGTTTTCATAATTTGCCACAGCATATAAAAGCCGCAACGACAAATAAGAGAGATATGTATATAGTGAAGATGACTGATGCTTGCAATCATATCAGTATATGAACACATATATAATTCTAATATATACAAGCTTGCATATATCATATAAGTAATTGTACCTGTAATGATTGCAGTGAGATGAGTTGCATCAATCCCTTGAGTAACTTCTTCAGCTGTTGAAGCTGAACCAAATCCACTTGGTCCTCTTCTTCCTGTGATTAGTGAATATAATCCTATTAACATTTTTACTATATTGATCTTTCTGTACTTCAGGAACAAATGTAGAAAAGAGAGGGAGAGAGATAGAGAGAGAGATCAGAAGAAGAAGATGTGAGGTATGAGAGAATAAAATGATACTGTTAAGAGAATCATATTTATATATGGTAAAGTTTATTCATTAATATGCCACTATTTTTGGTACCCTCTAGTTTCATTGACTTTATTATATGAATCGATGTATGAACGAATAATATTACATCATGCATACCCATCCACACCAAATATTAAATATTTATGTATAAAAAATTTACAAAATATTATTAGGCTATGAATGCGATGCACTAGTTTTTGGTTTTTGCTTTTAAATTCTATATTTTAGTGTTTGGATTTTAGATTTCGCTTTTAGTTTTTTGATTACTTTTTGTTTTCAAAATTTAGAAAATGTTGGTTTTTGGTTTTTGGGAAAATCAACGTTAACTTCTTTAAAACTAATTTTTCCTAGTTCTTAGGGAAAGAAAAAACCAAAAATTAATGATAAAATACAACGTAAAAACTGTTTTTGCAAAATCATAATTGGCTAAAACATAGTTTTTCCAAAAACAAAAACCAAAAACGAGTTGAAAAGCTATTCCCAGACCTCAAGTTTTATTTTTGTAGATTTTTGTGGTGCAAGGACTTAATCAAAACAACACTATATATCTTCGTATTTCTCTTTTTCGAGAGAGAACACTTGCCTTTGTAATTCATGTCTGTCTATATCTCAATGGTTGTATTAATGTTTCAATTTGTAGCCATCTTTTAAGGAAATTAAACTCTGCAATTGGGTTTTATATTTCCGACACAGTACGGCAATTGTTTTATGAATCTTTCTCACTATTTGAACGTATTTAGATATATCAAATCTATCGTCTATATTGTCAAGGGCTTCATAATTTGGTAATTTATATTCTCCAGCTAATTAATGGCTCCGACATTCTAGAGCTTAACTTCACATTATTGCAAGTGAATAAAATAAAATAAAGGGTTTTAAAGATAAATTTGAATTATAGATTAAAACTCTTATTGACAATTTTTTTTAATCGTTTATACACTTTGTATTTTTGTAGAAGATATTATTATTGTTATCATTTTTGTTGTTGTTATACAACATGCTATAGCTCATAATTTAGCTTAAGTTCTACTATAGTCCCGTAATTATGTCCCCTTCTTTAGATTAGTAGGTTTTATTGTCCTCTCCATTTTCTAAAATTGCAACAAAAAAAGGAATTTGACTTTACGAGTATAATAAAAAGTGAACATACAGAGTAGTATCCAAGTAAATATAACTATTGGGATTGGTGATTAATTATAATTTAAAAACAAATGTGCAGGGTATTAAGGTGACTCAACATATTGAATAACTAAATGTTAAATGAAAATATAGGGCTATTAATGAAAGGTTGGTGAGAAGCCGTTGGCTACTACTAGACTGAGTTTTCAGCTACTTGATATCCTTCTTTCTTCACATGTTTCCAGTGAATGTGTTACCACTTACCCGAACCTCTCCTAATCTAGACCAAAAGTGAAGAAAGGTCATGCGAACTAGAGATATAATTTAGTATTAGAACTTAGCCAACACAACCAAACTGGTTTCTGTTGGTTTCTTCATGCAGAGAGTGCTATAAAGTAATAAACATGTTTTGTCTGAACGACGATTTAAGTTTCCAAGATGTAGTTGTGAAGGCAAAACGGCTCGTGTCTTGTACTTTGTCCAAACATATTTGGAAGCTCTAAGACCATCCACATCAGTGAATTCCATGGGCGTTCTCAGAAAAAAAAAAAAAAAAAAAAAATTAAAACGTGGAGCCAATCAGGGTCTGCCACGTGGCGGACCCGTCCCTCACATGCTCTTATCTAAGAGCCGGGCCGCTACGTGGCGGACCCTGATTGGCTCCACGTTTTCTCAATTTTTTTTTTCCCTAAGAATCTCTCTCCTAAGAACCTCTAATACTGATGCTCTAAGTTCCAAATCTCATAGAAAAAAAAAATTTAGTAGTGGTTGACAGATAGACAAATGAAAAACAAGATTTTAGAATGTAGATTTGCGGAAGTTTATGTTTTATTTTCATTCAAAACTTTTAACACTGCACTTCAGTGGTAGACTCAAAATAAATTTGGTTAGAGTATATGCACCTAGAAAATGGTTAAATTGTGTTTTTGGTTTTTTTTTGTATATTCTTTTAATATAAGGTGTTCAAGACTAAAAAAGCTTTAATTCTGTTACCGATTCTATATTATTTTGGATAACGTGAAGCTTTTATATGAGAAATTTCTTTTCTTTTTAGTATAAATCTTTATGGTATGTAAATGTTCAACAAAATTTCATATATGTGAAATTTGTCGTGTTAGTACAAATTACCCTCGATACAAAACAAAAAACAAAGTAGTTTTGAAGTATGACTATTCAAATGTATGATGGTATATCCTCCATGATTGATCACGCTCCGACAATCATAGATTCGGTGCTATTCAAAGAACAAGATGTACCATAACACAAAATCTAACCAAAATCTTGTATAGAAAACATTAAATTTAACAGCAAGTTTGTTAATAGGCAGTTAAAAAGAGAACTTTATCTAAATATAGATATATTAATGATACAGAATATAATAATTAATTCATAGTCCTTGTTCGTAGGTGTTCCTTTTAATTCCCGTTTCCAAGTTCAAAGCATCCAACTATCAGATTTAATTTTTTCTTTCCCCCAATTTATTGATGGCTAGGAGCTTGATTATGACATAGTTAGGTGGTAGATTTAGACATTGCTACACACGCTCACTCACTCCACTATCGAGATTAATGTCATATTTATTTATTATTTTCTTAATAATTCTTTATTCCCAAATGATCTAACTGTGAAAAGCTATAGTTGAACAACTTGTGGTAGTTGATAGTAAATGAATATTAAACAGTTTGATAACACATGTCATGCAAGTGTTCTTACGAACTGTTTAACAACAGATACTCATTTTGTTTGAACATAATGGACCAACCTTCAATAAAACCTGCATCAGTGAATTCATTCAATAAACAGAAGCGATTATAAGGCTAGATCTCAACCTATAACTCTACAAGTACTATAGTTGAATAAATATATGAATAATAGAATAGTGAAGACATTTACTTCGGATTATAATTCTCAACGGTGACTAGCACATGACATCCGGGCTCATGGCATTGGGAAGGTGATGTGACCATGTGACACTGCTCACAATTATTGACTTTTATTTGCTCTATATATCATCATCACATATAAGGAATAATGTTATATATGAATTTGAGACAAGTATTATCAAAGAAGGATAAAACGAGATAATTGAAAAGAGTAATACAAATAGAATACAAAATACAGACAGAAGAAGCGAAATTGTTGTTAATAGAAGAAAGTAATTTTATTTTTAAAATGATGATTTATTAGCATGATTTAGCAGTATATAAAATCTGTTGAAGAATGAATCTATAAAACGAACATCCCAAACACGAAAGTGTTATAGATATAATAGTAAGGATGACCGGTTGTTTGGGATACATACTATCTTCATAATCTTTAAGCAGATGACAAAAACCTTATAAATTTTATTTTTTCTGGGTCTTATACATTAATAAACTTTTTTGGGATTTAAGCCTTTACCTAAATAATTTATGCGTTAGACTGGTTTTGTTTCTGAATAATCTGTTGCTATCGCTATCTAAAATAAAGTCATACATTTGTCGAATGGTTGGTAGATTTTAAAGAATTTTTAATGTTTGTTTCTCACGAATTCTTTTGCCAGCAATTCAAGTTTTTTAAAAAATTAGTTTTTAAAATTTGAAAAACTTTTTTTTATTATAATTCAACATTCAAGTTTTTAGTTTTTAGATTCTTCTTAAAAGTAGAAAAGCCAGTTTTTGGGTAAAACTTGTACCATCCTACCTTAATATGCCTATGTCCGGATTCGATTCACTTTGGTCGTTGGCAGACCAAACACTTAGCCAATTTAGGTTCTTTTTATTTACTTAGTCCATTTTCGACTTATGATAGTTTGATAAGCCCAAAAGTATGCATAAACTAATCAAATGGGGTTCTTGTACAACAAAATTTGCAAGAATGATAAAATGAATGTATCTAGACCCAGTTTATCTCAGTCTTATTCCATCATTCCTCCATATCGCCTTGATCTAGCTCATACTTAGCCACTTTCACGGTCATTGGATATATCATCACCTACAATCACGCAGATTGGGTAAGCAAACAAATTGCTTAGTGAGTCAGTCATCCCGTCCCACTAGTCCAAACCAGAAATGCATCAAACAATAAAACAATCAAGTCAGAGAACAAGCAGTATTCATACACAGAGTTAGATCAGATATGTTGCCTTGGTCACTCGGATTCACCCGAATCAACACAAGCAACAATCATGAATGAAAATATGGCAATCTGTCGATCAGAATACACAGATAGTAAGCAATCCTAAACCGTCTAAGACTTATCCCACTATTGCCCAAAAACGCACCCAAATCAACCACAACGGTCCCTAAACTAACCTTTGCCTTATCCTTTTCTGACACCTCATGACACAAATTCAGTCTGGTTACACGGATCCTGTCTCGAATTTTGTACCGTCCTTTCTCTTGCTCAAAATCGATCGAAATAGCCATAGAGCCCTTCGCAAAGCTTTCCCGTTTTTACTTAGAGATTTTCATGAAAATAGGGCAGCGGTGGGTTTTAACTTGTATTTATAGGGTTTTGGGTGAGAAACCCTAACTCTAATTTGTCCTGGATGGGCCGAATCCAAGCCAACCTAAGTTGGACCAAGTCCAACCTGCGGGACACTCACTCCCTGAACTAACCCTGACCGCCCCGATCACTTTCCACTCCATCAGTTCAGACACTATCACTCACTTTCCAAACACTATCACTCCATGTCTGAACACTATCACTACCTGTCCGTATTTCATACACCATACTTTTCCAAATTTCATAGTCTTGCCGAATTTTCATATTCCAACCTGATTTTCCTGACCCAGTTCCTACTTCACCGGACCCATCCGGAATCACCCGAAGGGTCGGCGGAACATGGGCGTTACAAGTATCCCCCACTTATATGGATTCGTCCTCGAATCTAGGCTTGGAATGGTCCAACCTTCTACTTCTCGAATAACATAGGGAAACTTTCTTTCATTTTGATTTTCGGTTCCCAAGTAACTTCAACTTCCCCATCGCAGTCCCATTCAATTTGTACCATTCTGGTTTTCTTCCTTCAGTCTGCCTTGACATGCTTATCTAAGATCCAGACTGTGGTTCCTTCACCTGTCAGATTTTCCCTTAGATTCCTTAGGGGCTCGACCACAACTCGTTCCCCATTGCCTAAGTACTTCTTTAATATCATAATATGGAAGACGTTGTGAAACGCATCCAGTTCTACGGGCAGTGCCAACTTATAGGCCATTTTCCCAATTCTTTTGAGAACTTTATAAGGTCTCATATACCTTGGCATTAACTTAGCTGATCGCACCGAACACTCTTAACCCTTATATGTGACCGTCTTAAGGTAGACTAAATCACCAACTGCGAACTCAAGTTCTTTCCTTCTCTTGTCCGCATAGCTCTTTTATCTATCATGGGCTTGCTTCATGTTGAGCTTAACCATTCTCAACTTTTTTGTTGTATCCTCTATAAAATCTTGCCCATAAATGCTTCGCTCCCCCACCTGAGTCAAACACAGAGGGGTTCTACAAAGCCGTCCATATAGTGCCTCATACGAAGACATTGCAATGCTTGCGTGATAACTATTGTTATACACAAACTCGGTTAAGGTAAGTGCTCATCCCACTTACCGCCCGAATTCAACACACTTGCCCGCAACAAGTCCTCCTGTGTTTGGATGGTACGTTCTGACTGACCGTCTGTCTGTGGCTGATAAGCTATTGTAGTATGGACTCTAGCCTGAAGTACCTTCCAAAACGCTGAACAGAATTTAGCATTCCGATATGATACGATGCTTGCCGATGCTCAATGCAACCGAACAATCTTCCTCATGTAAATCTCAGCCAACTTCTCTACCCTATCCGTCCTATTGATCGCTATGAAGTGAATCGACTTGATCAGTCGATCCACTATTACCCATATTGCATCATTTTTGTCACACATGGTCAGTCCTGTGATGAAGTCCATCGTTATCATATCCCATTTCCATTCTGGAATTGGTAACTTCTGCAGTAATCCACTGAGATCTTGGTGTTCTACCTTAACCAATTTGCAAGTAGGGCATTCAAATACCCATTTAGCCACATCCTGTTTTATTCCTGTCCAATGATAGTATCTCTTTAGATTTTGGTACATCTTAGTCGACCATGGATGGATCACCAATTTTGACTGATGTGCTTCCTTAAGGATCTCTTCTCGTAATCCCTGATCATTTGGAACACACAGTCGGCCGTTGACCAGAATTGTCCCATTATTCGAAGTCTGGCATTCAGTCTTATCGTTCTTTGCTACTTTGTTCAGATTTTTATCCTTTTCTTGAGCAGTATGTACTTGACTCAACAAATATGTTTGGTCCGCTGCGCCCAAACCCAAGGGTTCTTCTTATACCGTTAAGGCCGATAAACTCAATGTCCCAACCATGCTAATCAGCCCTTCCATCTATTTCTCTGAACCCACGTGTACCCTTTTCCAACTTAGGGCATCCGCAACTAAGTTTGCTTTACCCGGATGGTAGTCTATTTTTATTTCATAGTCCACTATAAGTTCCATCAATCGCCGTTATCTTAAGTTCAAATTCAGTTCAGTGAAGATGTACTTCAAACTTTATGGTCCATGAATAATTGGACCTTCCCTGCCTAAAGGTAGGATCGCCATATCTTTAAGGCGAAAACCATTGTAGCCAATTCTAGATCATGAGTGGGATAATTCACATGATGATTCCTTAATTGTCGTGATGCATATGCAATCACCTTCTCATGTTGCATCCATACGCAACCCAAACCCATTCTGATGCGTCCATATACACCACATAAGGCTCACTCGGTTCTGGCAAGGCCAAAACTGGAGTACGCATTAGGATGTCCTTATGTTTTGAGAAACTCCCTTTGCACTCCTTGGTCCATTTGAAAGGGACATCTTTCCCAATAAACTGAGTCATAGGTTGCATCATGCTTGCAAAGCCTTTAACAAAACGTCAGTAATACCCAGCCAACCCAAGGAAACTCCTTACCTCAGATGCATTCAAGGGTCTAGGCCATCCTGAAATTGCCTTGATCTTTTCTGGGTCCACATACACTCCCTTATCCGAGAACACATGACCCAAAAATCAGATTTCCCTTTGCCAAAAGTTGTACTTACTTAGCTTCTCGAACAACTTGTGTTCCTTTAGCTTTCCCAAAACTGTCCTTAAGTGACCTTGATGCTCTTCTGAAGACTTAGAGTACACTAGAATGTCCTCTGTGAAGATGATCACAAATTCATCAAAGAATTCTTTAAACACGTCATTCATTAGCTTCATGAAGGCAGCCGGAGCATTAGTCAAGCCAAATAACATGACCACGAATTCAAAGTAATTGTACCTTGTCCGGAAGGATGTTTTCCGAATGTCAGACTCCACGATTGGGATCTTATGATAACCCGTAGCCAAGTCAATTTTGGAGAACCAGGTAGCACCTCTGAGTTGGTCCAGCAACTTGTCTATCCGCAGAAGAGGGTACCTGTTCTTTACCGTTACTCGGTTCAACCCGTGGTGGTTAATGCACAACCTGAAAGTGCCATCTTTCCTCTTGACGAAGAGCATTGGTCCGCCTCTAGGTGAACTACTTAGGCGGATGAATCCCTTATCCGTCAATTCACTAAGTCGTCTCTTTAACTCGACCATCTCCGTAGGGGTCATCCAATAAGGTGTTTTAGAGATTGGAGCTGTCTCGGGTTCTAAATTGATCGTGAAAGGATCAGATCGATATATTGGTAAATCCTTCACTGCCGCGAAGACGTCCTCAAACTCTTTCACCACCGAAATATCCTTAAGTTCTGTGCCCATTCCAATTTAGGCAGTTGTGATTGTAGCTAAGTACGCTGGTTTGTCAAAAACTAAAAACTGGTTTTTTAAGTTTTTTGAAAACTAAAATATATGTCAAAATCAAAAACTAAAAGCTAAAATTAAAAATCAAAAACTATGAGTCAAAAACTAAAATCTAAAAACCAAAAACTAGTTTGCCATTCATGCGCGGTATATATTATCCACAATACTGTTCTGAACTTTGAAAGCAATTAGCAATGTTGACATGCTTTTTTCTTATAACTTGTGTTCCTATGTATACCTCTCCTAAGCCATTGGAAAATAGTACTATATATCCAACTCCCGAAAAAAATCAGAAACTTTCTATAAATTATATACGAAATAACGACAACCTAATAAGATATTAGAAAAGTGTATTTACGTAAAATATGTGATGGTTTATATAAAATCTATACTAATAAAAGGAAGGTTTTGAGACCTCTTAAGCCATCCAATTCATATTTCTCAACCTCTTATATTGTTGCTACATCAGCTTATATTTTAGAAATATTAAAAAAAAAAAAAAACTCAAAACAATTATTTGCTTAATCACATTAGTTGCTTTTAAATTAGACATTAACTCATCACAACCCACTTTGTTATTATTCCGGTCCGGTTTGGAAACGACACAATCTCTAATTATTATAAAAGTCAAATATGTTATATAAAACATTTTATTCGTTCTATTTTATATAAAATATCTATTTTATATCTTTCTTCTTTCATATAGTTATATTATTCAAAACAACAATATATAAAATATTTGATATAAATACCAATCTATAGAATGCCTATTTAATATATGATTCATGTGTAATATAAATAAATAGTCATGTGTCATTAAAATTAAATAATCTTGTGGCTATGCTATTGATTAGAAGTCATGTGTAATATATAGTTTTTATTGTAGAATAAAGACTTTGGCACTTGTTTCTCTTCCACGTAAGAAATCAATGCATTTCTTTGATTTTTTTGTATTTGGCTAATGGGGTTTAAAGGATCAGAATTATCTCTTTGCATTAGTAAATTAGTAACGTTTTCAAGAAAACTAGAGAGATCAATGTCATAGTTGATTCATATTCCCCCTTAATCACATTACTTACTTTTAAATTAGACATTAACTCATCACATCCCACTTTGTAATTACTCACCAAAGCCCACAATCTCACATTAAATTTACATTTTCGTATATAAATATTAGTCTCTCGCCTCAGTTTCCCAAACTATTCGAGAGATAACAAACCACCATATTACCGCCTCTATCTCCACTTACCAAAAGATGACACCACAAATTACCGTCCCAAATTATTCACTTTTGATATCGTTGATAAAATAGACGACCAATTCTGCAGTGAAGAGGTCATTGCATGACTCATGCATCATTGGGAAGCTAGAAATTTCAAAAAGAGCAATATTGTAATGGGCATTGAACTCCTCCTCTTGGATTCCAAGGTACATTTAAATCTACTTTTTCTAAATATTATTTGGAGTTTTATAGGATTTGGATAATAGATCGAACTTTTTTGATATTACTGTTAACAAAAGATAATGTTTGATGAAGATATTTGAAACTAATCTAGATCTTAATTACACGTTTTATTTTAGCTAATGGAATATGAGTTAAAAATAATATGTATATATATATATTGATTTGTTATTATAACTAAACATTAATGTAGATGCATATTATTATTTTCTAACCATATAAGTGAATTACTTAAACGTATGATTTATATATTAGTTTACAACTTCACGGAATTTTTTTCTTAAAAGTTTTTAAAACTTTTTTATATTGACATGTCATTCAATTTTTTTGTGCTGATGCTTCAAAAAAAATTTATATTAAAATTATTATATTATCTTTATACTGTTAAACAACTACGCTACAATAGATATATTATTTGATATATGAATACAAGCAAAGTAAAAAAATCTATTAAAATGACATTGAAAATAGAAAACAATAGTATAATTTATGAATCAAAATTACAAACATAAAGAATTTAAAAGAAACTAAAGAATATGAAAATATGATCAATGCTCACATATAAAACAAATAACCTACACATAAAAATTTCTAAACCAAAATCTGGGTGTAACCCGATTAATCCCCTAGTAAGATATAAAAAAGTGTATTTATGAACTGATATAAAACCTACTAATGTACTAACATAAACTAAGGCCCATACACGAACTGCGTCTGGTGCATGCACATGCTTTTCCCCATCCTTGATTTCGACAACTCCCAAAGCGAAAAAATTATATATTTATTCTTAGAGTAATTGCACTACTATCGCTAGCAGTTGATAAATAATCTTATAAATATACCAGTACAAGTTTCAATTTTAAAAATAAAATAAAATAATAATCTTTAGACAAGGTTGGACAATGTCGAGATCTTTTATTTTAAAGATGTTTTAAGTGTTATTTTTGGTGTAACATGTTATTCTATTTGAAAATGTCTAATTTAATTTACATGCAAATATATCATGTTTTATTAAAAATGTCAATTTACAAAAATAAATGCAGCAAGAACTAAGAAGTATAAAAACAACATTATTGGAAAGTTTTTATTAGAATTTTTTAAATATTATTAAATGATTATATATGAGAAAATGTGAGTTAAAAATATATTTTAATAATAAAATAATAAAATAAGTTAAGAAACCTATTAAAGAATTTTTTAAGAAAATTTTCTAGATTTTTAAGAGTTTCTTAAATTTTTAATAATAAAATAAATAAATAAAGATTAATTTTGAGAGTGGAGTGTCGAAGTGTAGAGTCCATATTAGGGGCCGTACATAGTAATTACTCCAATAGGCCTAAATGTGGCCCAAATTATGGGCCTAGATAGTTAGATGGCCCATTATAGGGGCCGTAGATAGTAATGATTCTAATAGAGCCATTTAGAACTGTAAGGTCTCTTTTGTTGCATTTTAGAGTTTTGAGCCAATTGACAATATTAATAAAATTGTGGGGGCATCAATTGTAATTCTACCGAGAGGATAGTTACTCTGTTTCTCTCTGAGTATCGTTTTTCTCTTCATCTCTCACTGCAACAAAACCCTAGCTGTTATTTCTCGATATCGGAAGCAGAAATTAGATCTGGCGAAGATGTCAGGTTGCTTGGATATGTCACTTGATGATATCATCATGATGATATCATCAAATCAAATCGAAAACCCACTGGATCTCGTGGTCGAGGTGCTGGAAATAGTAGCGGTGGTCGCGGAGGATTCGGCGGTTCTAGTGGTTCCGTTGGTTCAGGCCCGTCCTCGTCGATTTGCTAATCGTGTAGGAAACAGAGCAGCGCCGTATTCAAGGGTCAGCGATTGATTTTATCTCCTTAACCTTCTTCCTTCCAGATCAGAGAATTCCTTTTAGGGTTCTTATGACAAAAAAACAATAGTTGAGATGTGTTTTCGTTTCTTCTTTGACGAACAAACAGCCGGTATTTCAACAACCTCATGACCCGTTGTGGCAAAACGATGTTTTTGCAACGGATGCGAGTGTAGCGGCGGCTTTTGGACATCAGCCTGCAGTTGGAGGTGGCTCTTCAATCGAGACTGGAACTAAGCTCTACATTTCTAACTTAGATTATGGTGTCTCCAATGAAGATATTAAGGTTTCTCTCTC
>JAKUCM010004749.1:0-17914 GCA_023374145.1 Lepidium sativum | reverse complement strand
GAGAGAGAGAAGATATAATATCGTTATTTGAATTATATTCATTGAAACCCCTGATTGGAACCGTGACAAGGTCAATATCTTGTATACTAAGCTAAGGCAGCCTCACCCATATAAGAATATTCACCGATCTCGAAAATCATTACAATCAAGTCATCAGGCAAGAGAGTCATAATCTTCTCTTTCTCCACAATCTCTAGGGATTCACATAGCTCCCATGTAGCCATTGTGATGAATACTTTGGTTACTACAATCTTACACCGCTGAAGCGACCGAATTATGTTGTCCACGCCCAAATACTGAGCATACTTGAACCGAGAGGAGATATTCGCGTCAAAGATCATTAACTCAGAAGACGATTCTTCCAAGCGATCAGATTTTTGACTTGATAGTGCTTGGAAAAATTTAAGCTTTTACGAAACTATGGCATCATGTAGAAAACAATCAAATTTACCTTTGATTTCATCTAAATTTGTCTGAAGCGACACAATATTTGTGTTAGCCTTCTTGGCGATTTTGAAAGCAAGAATCTTAAATTTTTGCTGAATTAGCCAACAACTCTTCCGTTTTTGCTTAAGGGCCTCTCATGAGTAGGGTCTTCAGGAATCTTACATTTCTTGGCTCCTTCTCGGCAATAGTGAGAGAAGCCAAGTGACCTAGTAACACCAAGCAACGGCTAATCACTTCATCGCCTTAACGCTTAGCAAAAGAGATCTTGACCAATTTACCTGACTTTGCGAGGTTAGGTTGAGAAATTGTGATTGTAGACTTTTTCTCTTTTGAAACCAAACCAAATTCTTGGTCGTATTATCTACTTCCTCTGCATATTTCCTTTTCTTTTGAAGGGCCTTTTTCTTCGAATAAGGAGAGGTCACATAAAGTTTAGCGAATATGCCGAATCAAGATCAAGATCTAGGCAGAAGTTGGGTTAACACAGTAATTAGCTATCTAGGTAATGTCTTCAAAAGGGCGAACATCACCCGCATATCTAGACGGCTGAGGGAAAACACCCTTTACCAAATGTTCTTCAGCCTTGGCCAGCTAAGAAAGTCATTCATCGAGGACAACATTAAGATCATCCATAAGGTTGGGCATCTCGAAGTCAGTTATTCTCATTGTGTTTTGAAGAGTCCTTGAGAAGGAAAGCTATTCAAAATTTAAAGCGAAAGAAGAACTAACGGCTAAAAAATAAATGCTACCATTGGAAATTCAAGAAGCAGTTCATTCAAAAAAAATCAACCAGTAGTTTCTTCCAACTAATACGAGGAACCCCTAGAAGCTTATATCCTCAAATAACCGAGTTATAATTTTAACTCCATATTTGCTCCCAAGGATGAGAAGACCGAGGATGTTCATTATCCCTGAACATCTGAGTTGAGACATAGTGATTATCCGAGTTGAGCTATCGAAAGAATACATGAAATTAAAAGCCACATCTTGGCTTCTGTAAACCACCAATCGTAGATAGCAACAAAGCCATATGGAGGATACCACTTAATTCTACTTTTCTTTATCTCAATATAGTGTCTCGACACAAAAAGAAAAGAAGAGAAAGAAGTTACGTTTTAAACTTGGTTGAAGGTAAATAGTAAGTGCTTAGGTGCGATATTTATAGAAATTTACCAGAAGCCGAAACTGCACCTCCTGATGACCTACAAGTAGCATGTCAAGACCGACAACAAAACTAATAGCTTGATGAAAACCTAGAACAAATCATTTATCCGACTTGGAAACTCTATCATTATGGGCAAGGGTCTCCAAAAAGAGACCACATTTTTGACAACTAGCATACAAGAAATACAAATCAACTCAACATTATTGGTCTTGAACTATTCTCTTTGTCTATATAATCTAGTCAAAATCCTTACCCTTCTTCCCTCTTAAATTTCAGAATTGGATCTAGAAGTTTTTGTTAGATCCTACTCGAACAACCCCTAAAAAGGAAATCCCCCAATATTTTACATATTACGATAAGTAATTGATCAAATGCATAATTAGAGCATAACAGTCACGAAAAAAAAATCACAACATAACGGTCTCATCACAAACATTTTACATGTAGAGACTTTTTAATAATCTAAACTTATTTAAATCGCTCGATCATTTTTAGCTCTCTTCTAATTTTGTGGTGCATAGTTATAATAATCCATGTTCTGAAGCCAAGGATGATACATAAGCATTTCCTCAGAGTTCGTGAGGAATCCTTCAAGGTAGCTTATTCCATTGTTGTTCAAAAGATTCTCGTCGATGAAATTAGGCGTGTCTACTGTCATCTGATTCGCAAATTCAGAAATATTGTTAAGTTGTGTTCCAGTTTGATTAGAGTACGAGAAATTCGCCATTTGGTTTCCAAGAAACTCGATCTCCTCTTGCAAAGTCACAACCTTTAAACAAACCCACATTTAAATAAACAAATGTCATTAGACTGTTTCAAGATATATTTAGTTACATACTTCCTAATTTTATTTTTTTGGTCAGATACATAGTGCATATTTTTCTTCTCATGTAACGTTTTTCTTTTATCTTCTTAATTATTTTTATGCTACTTTTTGGATAATAAATGAAACTAAAAAATCATTTTACATATTTTGTGTAAAAAGTCTAAAACATCTAACATGATCCCAATTTATGATATGAAATATTAGTTAAATTCTAATATGCCCTCTCGAAATGTAGGTGGTATAAATTAATATTTCGAAATACCATACCTGACACAACATCATGCATGTTGTGTTGGGTCTAACCTATAACTATGATGCCATGATAAATTACAGACTCCAACCACCGGTGGATCTAGGTACACACTTATGGGTGCAACTTCCACCATTAAACCAAATACTAATCTCAAATTTTAAGCCAATTTTTTTGTTAAGTCTATAAATAAACCTATATTTTAGTATTGATTATATTTTTGCTTTCACTAAATTTCATTTCTAAATTCGTCTCTAACTCCAAATCAAAATTAGTTGGTAATAAATAAACTAACATTTAGCTCATATATATAGTAGATTAAAAAGATCTTAATTTTTTTATGTGGATATTCATTATATTCAAACACTTATTGTTTTCAAGTTTGAGAGACCTGTTGTTCAAGAGCGAAGATGTGAGAGACGCAGCCATAAACAGGATCACGCATACGAGAGAGAGCCTCGTAAGAGATGGTGATTGCAGCAGCACTTCTTTGATGCAAAGGCAAATGAAGCAAATGTTTTGAGACATTGCTTGCACCAAAGACTTTGTGGACAGCTGCAAAATGAGATGAGGCTTGTTCATAGCTGAAGTAAGGTGAAAAAACACATTCGGGGTTACATTTCCTCCTTAGGAATTTGCATGCTCCACAAGATGATCCATGTCCTGCCATTTTTCAAAAGTCTTTTTACTCTGTTTTTGTTTGTTTGTCTTCAACTTTTGTTAGATTGAGACAAATTACGTTGGTTTTTATAAGCCCCACCACTTATAGTTCTCTGCAGAGAATGACAAAAGAATTTTTGAGATAAACATCAATCACTTTTATAACTTTTATATTTTTTTTTAACATATAATTGAATGATCATTCTCATGAATAGTTGAAAGATACAACTTCAATAACAATACTATAATTAAAATCACATTTTCGTGTTCTCCAACTTGTTTCTGTTGATCAAATTTGTTGTTTTTTAAATTTTTTATTATTATTTAATAGATATCTCATTTCTCCGAATATTTAAATAGGTCGAAACCATAGATTCATATTTATGTAGGAGGGTCTAAAATAATTGTGATTTAGTTTTGAGCATTAAGAAATCGAACTCACAACATGTTTTTAGATCCTGGATCCATCACTTATTACTCGACCACAATACTCCGGACATTTGTTATTTTTTCTTGTAGTTCTTTATATTTTTGTTTTATGTTTTATATGTGTTTGTTGTAGATGTTCACAATTTATATTTTATTTTATTTTCTTAGTATTTTTTGTTTTTCCATTATCCCGATCTCTACAATATCTGTCAAAAATATAAAACGATATATTAAATTAACAATTTACCCCAAAAATATCACAATTTTCTCATCATAATAGTGAAACACTAAAATATGTGGTTAAATCACAAGTAATAAATCCATGATTTTAACACATGGTTATATTATACATTTCATGATTCAGTTTTTAAAACCATTAAAATTAAATATTTTGTATAAAATCAAGAGTCTTTGTCAGAATATCCAATAAAAATGGTTTATCTTGTATATATTTTCTGGGGTGTGTACAGTGTCCTACATGTAAAGTTGTATGCTCGTTTTTGGTAAGCCCTTATATTATTTAATAGCTTAAAGTGCCTTTAGATTTTTTTTCTCTAAAGGTCATTATAATTATGTTTTAGTTACACTCATTATTCCTCAACTGTTAACTAGTCTTTAGGCTTTATGGAAATGATAAATAATTAATTGGCTGGGATGCAAGTGCAGCCATTTTGCATGGTGTCACAAATCAAAGGTACAGTCTTTTAGTAACGATGAATTTCCCATCAGCTTGTTGTATATTAAACTTATTGAAGCTAATTCAATGTTCATTAAAGAGTGAATAGTCCTTTCAATCTGAAGCATTGTTATTTTACATTGTTTGCATTGTAAGAACTCGGTTTTAGAACCGTGGTTCATTAAGCTCTCATCTAGATGCCAGCATTAAGGCACTAATTAAATTAGTGTTCGGATTAGATATAGGGGCCATGCATTATTGTGCCCTACATCTAGATTGTCTGGATTAATCAATAATTATAATCAATTTAAGTTCAGTGTCCATTGGTATTTTGTTTCCTACTCAATCCATAAATGTGATTATTATAATTATAAATAACCATTTCTTTGTTTGCCACTTACGCGCAATATAAGTAAATGAAACATCAAACAAAAAAATCGGCAACTAGCTATGACACAGTTGACAATAATTTTGTAAATATGCTCTCAAACCTCAATTAAGTTTATTTCTTAATAATACGTATATATGCAAAACATATTGGGATACTACCCTATCAAGCAGAGAAAGAAAAACAAGATACAAAGTGATTATACTAGGTTTCGTACTAAGTCAAAAATAGATAAAGAGGAGATTGAAAAATCTGTCTTATTAAGTAGAAAAGGCTGATTACTGAAATGGTAAAATCAGAGCTCTCAGTACAAAATATCAGAGATTCTCTACTTTTTTTAGGAAAAATCCAGAATGCCAAATATGGCAAAAATCCTCCCTTTATAGGAGTTTTTGCTGGCTTAGTGGGATAATGGGCCGCTCGACGAGGCCCAAGCCCAAATTGCATTGGGGCCAGCCCGAATAGGTTTTGGAGACATTTGATGATGTGGCGCGCAGTTGATTACGTGACAGATTAAGGTGACTTGGCACACAATCGGTGACGTGGCCAATTCTTATTGGCCGTGACTATGATGATTTGCCAATAGGTACCTTACGGCCATGTACTTCCTCTCTTCTCTCTCTTCTTTCTCTTTCTACGTGATTTGTTTCTTTTTTGCGCGTGTGACTATGGACCGAGGTGGATCTGGGGAATCCTTGGTTGGGGTTTCGTGCTCGTCGCCATCGAGGGTTGTATTATCATCCTCGGCGAGCTCGTCTGGGTTGAGTGATGCGAGTTTGCCTGCCGAGGTCGAACTCGTTCGGGTGAGGTGCTCGTCGTCTGAGGTTGATGCTGAGCTCGATTGTTTGCATGGAGATGACGAGGTAGAAAGCTCTTTGCTCCAGGACACTGAATCTGAAGGGAACGACGCCGCGTTCGAGCTTGTTGACACTGCCAGGTTGACAAGGAAAGTGAAGTCAAGGCCAATCCTGGACTTAACGCCGAGGCCAATCCCGGAATTAATGCCGAGGCCATACAAGGAAACGTTGTCGAGGCCACACAAGAAAATATCGCCGAGGCCACACAAGGAAATATCGCCGAGGCCACGCAAGGAAATGTTGCGGAGGCCACGCAAGGAAATGTTGCCGAGGCCACATAAGGAAATGTTGCCGAGCCCCCGCAAGGAAATATTACCGAGGTTGAGGCCAATTTAGGGAGTGACAACGATGCTAGTTTGGGGAGTTCTGGCTCTGGAACGGATGTTCATCCTGATGACCTACTGAGGGATATAGGGCCAGTGATTAAGGATGATGCAGAGGGTTTATCGGACACTAACTACTCTGCTCGTCGGAAGATGGCTTTCATGTAGTTTTCCATTGCCACAGTCAAGAATATCATAGCATTTATTATACTCGGCGCGGAATGCGGTGTCAATGTGACCTGTCACTTTTTCAAAGAGGTCACTCATCTCTCTGTGCACGAAAATTGGGCACGGTGTCACCAATGGATTCCCTAGCAAGATTAATGGTTTGCGAAACCGTTACTTCTTTGTTCACATCGACAGTGCCTCGGTTGTGTGTCCTTGGCCCTTTTACGGCACGATTTGAAACAAAAATCCTGGTAGAATTCTAACTTTTTCCTTGAAATTCAATGTGATACTAACTCGTTCAAACATATTTGTAGATCGTCATCCACCCTCGTTTAGAGACTTTCCAGAGAATTTCTTTGATGACTTCAATAGCATCAAGCAACTCAGTGCGCGTTGGTGGCCAGACATACATACTAACGGAGTTTGGCGTAATTTGAGGAGAGTGGGAGAAAGTAAAGTCGTACTCCCTAGCTGCCTCAAAAATTTTTTTAATAAAAATTATGTTAAGTATGTAATGTGGGCTCGTCATGCAGCATCGAGGCGAAGAATAAGACGAGGCAGGAGAATGGCGGGTGATGCAGAGGAGTTTGCCAACGAGCTGCTAATTCTTGGCCCAGATGATGTCGAGGTGGTCGCACTTGAAAAGGTCGGAGATTGAGTGGCCAAGGTCGAGGCCACAGACGTGGCCGAGCACGTAGCCGTGATGCGAGATGAGGCCAAGGAGCGTTATGCTGAGTATCTGAATTGTTAGGCTGAGGCCAACGTTGCTGCCTATGCAGCGTTTGACGATGCGATTGGCCAAATGTTTGTGTCACCACGTTGGCAACTAGCTGCGCCTCGGCAGATGGTGATGGACTCGATTCAGCGGAAGAATTCAAAGAGACCCACTGCTTCTGACGAGCCATCCGTGGCTCACACGCGCAACAAGGTCCAACCTGGGGGCTTTTTGGGGAGCTCTTCGTTCGGTTTTGACATAGCCTACCAAGGTGAGGTCCCACTTGGCGAGGATCATGAGATGAGCATGCAGCTGTGTCATAATCTCAAAGGTTCAGCGTGTTACGCCCCGAAGAAAATGGTTGAGGAGAAGCTCATCGGTGACGCGACCGTCTTGATGGCCAATGTTAGTTTTGTGCTTGCACTCATATTCGTTTGAATCCTTAAATTTTGTAAGTACTAACCGCGGTTGCTTGCTTATGTTCAACATTATCAACCTCGTCAGAGAGAGGTACGAGAAACATCTAGCTGAGGACAACGAGGAGAAAAGGCTGAAGTGGGTCGTTTCTGAGTACTGTAAAAAGGCAAGTGATTATGAGGCCAAGGTCGAGGAGGAGAGCTGAGAGGTGGCTCAAAACAGAGAGAGCAGAAGGGCACTCAGGCCCAGGTGGATGTGCTGCGTAAGAGATCTGATGATGCCGAGGACGAGGTGGTTGCTCACCTCGGCATCTACGAAGAAGGAGTTGATAAGATGGAGGTTGTCTCGAAGAGGCTGATAAGAAGGTTACGGCTGGACGGGCTCGACATGCCGAGGAGAGGAGAGCTTATGAAGAGAAGGTTTGTCGTCTAGGCGAGTATGTGAGTGCGACGCGGGCGATCGAGGAGTGTCGTATGAATTTGATTCAAGCAGAAGGAACCTTTGGGATTTGTCGCATTATGAAGGATAAGATGGGCGTCGCCAAGCCCGACCGCATTCTTGCGAAGCTGGAGAAGGACAAAGAGACATTCGGGGCGCGGGGCAAAACCGCTAGTTTGCCCGACCTCCACCCTGAACACTTGGAGCTTTTAGAGGCTCCTGAGAAAGACTTTGCGTTGGCCGAGTTGGAGCAGATGCACAAGGTCATCTTCCTTCAATCGTTGTCAGGTGTTGACGAAGAAGCCAAGGAGGATCCTCGAATGGAGGTTGGTGAGGACGTCATCGTGGTTACTGGTGATGGCGAGCAGTATTAGTCCTAGGACATATGCTTTTTTTTTGTTTCCGGTTCTTGGCTAGGATTTATAGTGAAGCATGTTCTTTTTGACATCAAATCTTTTTTTGTTGATTGCGGCCGTGATGTGCTAGGCCAATTGGTTCTTAATGATATTTTTGTTCTCTTCTTTCTTTCCTTGCATAATCGTGGTGGGTTTGTCGAGGTTGTAGCTTGTTCGCCGTGTCTAAGTTCTTTTATTTTGGATACGAACTTAGGGTCCGACTTACCCAATGATGCGAGAACTGATTTTAGCTTAGGCATTTTTAGAAACAGATACTAAGATCCGGTTTACCCTGTTTTACCGGTGCGAGATTTGAGCTTGGGTTAGGCATATTTAGGAACGGAAACTAAGGTCCGGTTTACCCTGTCTTGCTGGTGCGAGAACTGAGCTCGGTTAGGTATTTTTAGGAACATAAACTAAGGTCCGGTTTACCCTGTTTTGCTGGTGCGAGAACTGAGCTTGGCTTAATCATTTTTAGGAACGGAAACTAAGGTTCAGTTTACCCGGTCTTGCTCATGCAGGTTTCTTGTTAACAAAGAATTTTTTTTGATATGATGGCCATGCCCAAAGGCTGCCTACGTACCTTGCGAGGGGATCAAGCCAAACATAATTTTGAGGTTCGTACAATGCAAATTATGAAAAGTAATATGAATAGCTAGGTAACCCGAAATGATTATGGACGAAGAGTGCTCGATTTTTGGCGTCGTCGCCGGTATTTTAGTAGTAAAAGCATTTGAGGTTGTCGACGTTCCAACTTCGTGGTATCATATCCCCGGCCATGGTTACGAGTTTGTAGACGCTAGACTTGATGATCTTGGAGATTATGTATGAACCCTCCCAATTAGCGTCGAGCTTTCCAATGTTGAGCTCGGTTGTGTTTTCAAATACTTTGCGGAGGATGAGGTCGCCGCTTTTGCTTTGATTGTGGGAGAGGGCTGACGATGTCCATTGCCCAGCGCAAGAATGGATAGGGCATGATGGATGAGGTGAGCTCTTCTGTTGGTACTTGTATTAGAGGTGCGTGTACTCAACGGTAACTCACCTAGTGAGACTCAGATTGGCATTCAACAGTTACTTACCCAGTGGGACTCGGATGACGTTTGGAACCACCTTTGACGGGGCGAGTCCACTTCACCTTTGACGGGCCGAGTACACTTCATCTTTGACGGGCCAAGTCCACTTCACCTTTGACGGAGCGAGTACACTTCACCTTTGACGGTCCAATGACTCGACTCAGCCCACAAAGTCGAGTCAACTATTTTTCTTAGTTTTTTTTTGTTTTTACTTTTTAGATTTAACGGGAGGGAGGGGGAAGGGTGGGAATTAGTATAAATACCCATGTAGTGTTACAAAGAAGGGGATCAACGCTTGAACATTGTTTCAGAACATTTCAAGCTTTTCATTGTTGTAATTCCATAACAAGAATTATACTTTCGTTTTATGATCTTTGAATTTAGTTTTGTTTTGCTTTTATTCTAAGTTTACTTTCTGAATTTTATTATTATGTCTTCCACCTTGATTGTTATTTTAATTGTTTTACCCATGAAATCTGAGTAGTTAACTTAGGGTTCCTGAGAGAACTGACTAGATCATCGGGGACCTTAAAGTTATCTAAGTCGCTTAAGAGTAGAATAATATGATCTCTTTTATTTCAGTGTTGTTAATGTTTGTTCCTTTCTGATCAACTCAAACATGATCTAGACGTTTAGCTCTCGATGGGTGTGTTGAACTGTCTAACTTAACCGTCTCAAAAATCTACATTCTTAGCCTAAGGGATTAGTTGTCTAAGGTGTTTATTAGGCTCGTTTAAAATGTTTCTTCACACTAGTTAGGTTGTTAAACACTTATGATGATAAGGTCGGTTGATAGCTTTGCTAAGGCTATTTAATATGAGAGTGAACTCAGTGGTTATGAGTTTATTGTAAGGAGATCCGCTCTATTTGAGTTTTTTAATCGATTTAGTGATTTGAAGTGAAACACTGGTCCATGATCTCCGCCCCTTAAGAAACCATTTTTCTCATTTATTGCTTACACTCGACTTTTGCTCTTTACTGCACTTTGCTACGTTGTGTGCTCTTTACTACACTTTGTACACGCCGTTTAATTTCCATTTCACTTTGTTCCGTTGTTCACTTTTCATTTTTACTTTCGTTTTCTGTTGTTTAAATTGCTCACTTAGGTTGATAGATAATAAACCATCGAATTGATCTCGCTTAAATTAGAGTAGTCTATCACATTCTAATTGCTAGTTACACTCCCACTTAGATTGACACTTATTATACTACATCGACATCAATATAATAGGATTTGAAAAACAGAGTAAAATCATGTTATCAAATTGGCGCCGTTGCCAACTGGGTTTTTGTTAGCTACATTTATAATTTTAGACTTTCTTAGATCAAGTTCTTTTTGTTACATGTTACTCACTCACTTCTGGTTTTGTCTCATGTGGCTTTGAAACTCTGTTATTCACCTTGATCTTACCACTCGAGTTGAGCTCACTTGTTGCATGCATACACACTCCAAAGGCAGTCAGAACCTTATCAGTTTCAAAGACAGTATCGACAGACTCCCATAGTAGTTCAAAAAGCAGAGAAACTGTATCAAATCTGATATCGACAACATCATGTTAATGGATCACCCAACTGGATTGAACACACAACATCTCCCCCAAGATATGCCATCAATGGGACCTCACCGGAGGAGGCCTCGAATGATTGGGACTGGTGATGCGCCTAGCACACACACTGCGACATGGAATTGTACCTCCTGCCATACCTAACAACAATTTTGAGATTAAAAGCGGTACAATTGCCATGATTCAGAACAACAACGGGCTATCAGCTGAAGATCCCCTTGACCATCTAGATGAATTTGAAAGACTTTGTGACATGGTTAAAATCAATGGTGTCAGCGAGGATGCCTTGAAACTTCGGTTGTTTTCATTTTCATTGGGAGACAAAGCACGACTCTGGGAAAATCACATACCTACAGGCACAATCACTTTATGGGATGAGTGTAAGCGAGCTTTTCTAACTGAGTCTCTACTCATCACACTCTACCGTGGCGTTCATCTGAAGATACGTATGCTCCTCGACACAACAAGCAATGGGAATTTTTTCAACAAGGATGTTGAAGACGGTTGGGAACTAGTGGAGAATTTAGCTCAATGGTCAATACAACAAAGAATACGACAGAACTGTGCGAGGTATGGTACACTCAGACCCCGTAAGCAGAAAAGAAATCAATGTACTGAATGCAAAATTGGCAGACTGCTATCGGTACATCAGAAACCAGTCAACCAGGTGTGTCAATAAGAACTCGAGTACGAGGAGGATGAACAGACTGAAGAACTCAGCTATGTTCAGAACCAGGGCAATAGATACAAACCCTACAAAAACTACAAGCAGAATCCAAACCTCTCTTAGAGAAGCACCAATGTGGCTAACCCACAAGACAAAGTCTACCCACCTAAGCAACAACACATCTAACTTAAACCATACATCCCTAAGCAGCAATACCCCCAGAGTTATCAACCAAGTCAGTCGGTGCCCCTAAGGTACGAACCTACAGCTCCAATTGTTCCTCGACAGACGCCAAAAGTCATGGATATTCTACAATAGATACTAAAAGGTGAGACAACAACTGCAACAGATACTAAAAGGTCAAACAGCAAGTGCAACAGAACTCACAAAGAAATTCAATGAAGTACACTCAAAATTGATGCATCACATCATGACCTCACTTGTAAGTTTGAAACGATGTATCACCATCCTCTATGAAGAACTATGGACAACTACCAGGAAAGGCCATTCAAAATCCAAAAGAATACACTGCCTCAATCTATTACATTGAGGATTGGCAGAGAGCTTTCTCCACGTACTAGGAATGATACACCCACTGAGGACAGTGTCGTTCAAGAGTGGGAAGAGAATCTTATCAATGATAAGGCTGAAAAATCAACACCAGAAACTCAACTCGACCCTTCAACTCGAGTTAAACCTAGTCAAGTGCAAAATCTCCACTGTCAGCAGAGAAAGTCTCTCCAAAAATTCAACTTGATAACGACACTTGAGTACCACCATCTGCTGCACAAAAACAGTCAACTCCACTGGAAACGGTGAAACAATTTGTTCCTTCAACTTATAAACCACAATTGCCTTTCCCACATAGGTGCAAAAAGGAGGTTGTTGAGAAATACATAGCGCTCTTTGACAAGCAAATTCAAGGCATTGAGCTCAAGGTCCCCATATTGGACGCTTTTATGTTGATGCTTCCTTACCATAAGTTCCTTAAAGATGTGATTAAGAAGAGAACTAAGGAAATAGAGAGTATAGGAGTAGAAAAACATAAGTGTTGTGCCATCACACATAGGAGGGTAGTGCAAGAGAAGTTGGAGGACCCTGGGACATTCACTTTACCATGCACATTGGGTCACTTAACCTTCAACAAATGTCTATGTGATCTTGGAGCTTCAATCAGCCTAATGCCACTATCTCTCGCTAAAAGGTTAGGCTTCAACAACTACAAGCCTTGTAAGCTCTCTTTGATCCTAGCTGATAGGTCTACTCGATTGCCATATGGTTTGCTGGAGGATCTGCCAATTAAGATTGACAACGTGGAAGTTCCCACAGACTTTATGGTACTGGATATGGATGAAGAACCACAAGATCCACTACTCCTTGGTAAACCCTTTTTAGCCTCAGTTGGGGTAGTGATTGATGTGCGAAGTGGAACAATCAAGGTTAACCTTGGGAAAGACCTCAAAATGAAATTTGATATTAATGAGGGAAAACGGAGGCAAACTAGTGAAGGACAAAGTTTCTCAATTTAGAGATTGGACTATATGGACGTCAAACCTCTTAAGTTCCCTTATGTTGTATTGGTTAAGAGTCTCAAAACTGGCAACTATTGGAGACCCCCATGTATGAGGAGGTTGTTGACGAGAGAAGCCTTGAATCTCTGTATACTTGCAATGAGACTACATAATCACCTCCTAAGGAGATATTCAAGATCCACAAATTGTACCTTGGACCTGATATAATTCTGCAACCCAATAGATTTGTGGATGAAGTAATTTAGTACAGGGAGTAGAGCAGCAAGTGTCCCAAACCATTTTCTAAAGTCAAGCAGCTTCTCTTCCCAACAAAATCCAAATAAGTTTGGTCAGGACCATTAAGCGTCAAAAAGGTTATGCCTTGTGGAGCAATCACTTTGGTTAGCAATAACGGAGATGATCTTCCAATGAATGGGCAGAAATTCAAGTTGTACATGGTTAATGGAACCAGTTCGTGGGGGACTTCAACTCCTCTCTCTAAATCGCCCCAAGTCTAGTGGGGGTGAAAAGTCCAGCTTAGTGACTATAAACAAGCGCACTTGGGAGGCAATCCCATGATATCCTTTGTAAATATTTTAGATTATGTTTTTACCAATTTCCTTGTTTTGTTGGTTTTTGATTTTAACTTCCAAGAAGATAGTAATCTCGACATACTCACCAAGTTAAAGAGAGGATGCGAAAAAAAAGAACACCATTCCCCTCGAGTCCGCTCCTCACGCCGTGACACCACTCGAGTCCGCTCCTCACGCCGTGACGCCACTCGAGTCCGCTCCTCACGCCACTCGAGTACTCACCCGAGTCACTTGCACGCCACGACACCAACCTAGATGAAAATCCCACTAGATGGAAGCTCTCCTGGTAAAGTAAATGACTTCAAATCTCATTGTATATACATTTACATTAATTAGTATAAGATTTTCTTTCCGACTATGATTACACAAGGGACTGTGTTGTTTAATTTTGGGGGAGAGTCCTAATTGTTATTAACATATTTTTTGTGTTTCTTAGTTTTAATCATGCGTCTCACTTAAGGCATAGAAAATCCATAAAAATTTAAAAAATTCTGATAATGCATCCTTCAAAAACAGAGTGTTCATGTAGTTGCATTGCATTCATATAGGATTAAGTCTAGAGTTTTGGGAATCATCTTGTTAATGATAGACATTCTTGCTAGGTTGATTGGCTAGTAACCATAGTGAACTCTTGGACTTGCGGCTTTTCCCTTTTGAAACCTAATTGGTAGATCGTTTGCCTTTGAAACTTGTGCTTATGTTGTATGTCGAAAGGACCTGGTTTGTTTCTTCTTAAGATGAATTTAATTTTGCCAAATCAGGGGCTTAAGATGCATTGAATTTGATCCTTCATTGAGCTTAGCTTGTCAATTAGAAACAACAGAACGAAAAAGATAGATACTTTTCCGATAACTCAGCTCACATAATAGGGTCTAAGGTGAACGAGGACTGTGCGTAAACCCATACTTTCTTGTGTTCATTGATAAAACCACTATGATAGTGCCTAAGGTGAATGGAGATTGTGCGTAAACCCGTACTTTTTGTGTTCATTGAGAAAGCTAAGATATTGATGCATAAGGTGAATCAGAGATGTGCATAAACCCGTACTTCCTTGCATTCATTGATAAAACTGGAGCAAAAAAATCCTGAGTTTGAGCAAAAACTAAATCTAAACAAGAAATGATAAATGTGAAGCAATTGAGTCTTGTTAAACTCTTGGAAGTTGTATCAATAAAACTATGATCAATAACCCCTCTTGAGGCTTGCACCTTTGGAGATATGAATCAAATTTGTGTTTCTTAGAATCCAGCTAAGTTCTAAGGATATTTGGTTAGGATGTTAAGTCTTGACGAGAGTAGATTGTGTTTTTACAATGGAATAGGGGTTCACTTGTGGATTACAGTTTTTTTTCCCTGGTAGGTTATTTGTTTGAAGCGAGATGTTCCCTTTGTCAGCAACCTTTCTTCCTTCTTAGCTCTATGCATTTGCTTGAGGGCAAGCAAAATCTAAGTTTTGGGGAGTTGATATACACGCATTTTAACATATTTTAGGAGACATTTTAGTTCACTTTTCATACATATATGAGGCATTTACATCATATTCAAGTCATATATAGTTTGTACGCGCCTGTTATATTTGCATAGCATACACATTGCATTTGGGGTTATTTTCAGAAAGTTTGGATTCAGATTGACATTCAACGGTAACTCACTCAATGGGACTCAAATTGCCATTCAACGGTAACTCACCTAATGGGACTCGGATTGTCACTCAACGGTAACTCACAGTGGGACTCGAATTGGCATTCAATAGTAACTCACCCAGTGGGACTCGGATGGCGTGTGGAACCACCTTAGACGTGTCGAATCCACTTCACCTTTGACGTGCCGAGTCCACTTCACCTTTGACAGACCGAGTACACTTCACATTTGATGAGCTAAGTCCACTTCACCTTTGACGGCCCAATGACTCGACTCGGCCCACGAAGTCGAGTCAACTATTTTCTTAGTTTTTCTTAGTTTTTACTTTTTTAGGTTTAACAGGGGGGGGGGGGGGGGGGGGGGGGGGGGGGGGGAGGATTAGTATAAATACCCTCATAGTGTTACAAAGAATGGGATCGAAGCTTGAACATTGTTCCAAAACCTTTCGAGCTTTTCATTGTTGTAATTCAAGAACAAGAATTCTACTTTCGTTTTATGACTTTGAATTTAGTTTCATTTTGCTTTTATTCTAATTTTACTTTCTGAATTTTATGATTATGTCTTCCACCTTGATTGTTATTTTAATTGTTTCACCCATGAAATCTGAGTAGTTAACTTAGGGTTCCTGAGGGAACAGACTAGATCAGTGTGGACCTTAAAGTTGTCTAAGTCACTTAAGAGTAGAACAATATGATCTCTTTTGTTTCGGTGTTGTTAATGCTTGTTCCTTTCTGATCAATTGAAACATGATCTTAGATGTTTAGCTCCCGACGGGTGTGTTGAACTGTCTGACTTAACCGTCTCAAAAATCTACATTCTTAGCTTAAGGGATTAATTGTCTAAGGTGTTTATTAGGCTCGTTTAAAATGTTGCTTCACGCTAGTTAGGTTGTTGAATGCTTATGATGATAAGGTCGGTTGATAGCTTTGCTAAGGATATTTACCACGATAGTGGACTCAGTAGTTATGAGTTTATTGTATGGAGATCCACTATGTTTGAGTTTGTTAAGCGATTTAGTGATTTGAAGTGAAACGCTGGTCCATGATCTCCGCCTCTTAAGAAACCCTTTTTCTCATTTATTGCTTACACTCGACTTTTGCACTTTAGTGCACTTTGCTACGTTGTGTGCTCTTTACTGCACTTTGTACACGTCGTTTACTTTCCATTTCACTTTGTTCCGTTGTTTATTTTTCATTTTTACTTTCGTTTCTCATTGTTTAAATTGCTCACTTAGGTTGATAGATAATAAACCATTGAATTGATCTGGCTTGAATTATAGTAATCTATCACATTCTATTTGCTAGTTACACTCCCACTTGGATTGACACTTATTATACTACATCGACATCAGTATAATAGAATTTGAAAAACATAGTAAAATCATGGTATCACTAATCATTATAGAACTCAAACCTAACTTACCATTTTGTGAGCTAGGCGAACCATGCCTTTCCTACTGGTGGTGTGGGGAATCTGATTCTTCCTCAAATGAATATATTTTTCACTTTTTTCCTACAAGTATGCAAAAGTCTAAGATAACAAAACTCCAAAAACTAACAGGAAAGTAAATATAGCAGAAAACATGTTTACACAACCTTAAAAGACGCGGATGTCCTACTCTTAACCCAATTTGTCCAAGAAGTCACTAATTAAATGTTGCTTGGTTTCAAGTCAAAGATTTGTTGCTTGCTTTACATAACGCACTTGGGTAACAAGCTTAGACTTAGAAGTCTTCCAAATACACCCTATTTGTTTGAAAACAAAATCTTTTTGCCAATTTTTTGTCAAATTGAATCTCCCCTACAATACAAAATTTACATAAACAAATTTTAAAATAAATTTGTTTTTGTAAGTTGAAAAGAATACATAGATTATATCCCAAAGTGTGAATTTCATTTCATCATTAAGGTACCCTCCACCATCGAGAATATAAGGTATGTGCTCCCTCAAAATAGCCTACCAAACATAAGGATTCATAACAGTTGTGTTCATTACAACACAACTTATCGATGTGTTATTTCTACCCCTTTAGGGGGTCGACCTTCAAGAATTCGTGGATATATCTCCACATCTTCATTTTGGTTGGCTGCTTCTTTGACTGGGACATAATTCTTGAGAAGCTTCATAAATATACAATGCATTCTCTAGTTAAATATCCCTCACCCGTACAAGTTTATGGTTTGACATAGTTTTTAACATAAGCCTTTAAAGATTTCATGTGCCTATATCTCAAACACATAACATTATAGTCAGAACTTGTTAATTAAAACAAAATTTCTATCAAAAAGATATTAACAACAAAGTACATTACCTCTCAAAGGGATAAATCCATTTGAAATGTATTGGCCCACCTAATCATGTCTCTCTAGCAGGATGAACTAGCCAATGGAAAATGATATAAAATAAAAATGGTGGAGAAAAACTCTCTAGCTAGCATAATGTATCAGCAACATATGCCTTTAATGTTAAGATCTTCTCAGGATTAATGAAAAACTAATATAATCTATTAAAGAAGTTACATATTCTGATCACGGTAATCCGAGGACCTTTTGGCATAGTGCCTCTCAAAGCAACATGTAACAAGTTTTGTAAAAGGACATGGTTATCATGAGACTTTAAGCCACCATTTGCAGGAGGATGTAGTGATACACATTTACCAATATTTGTATAACATCCGTCTGGACCTCTAAACTAAGATAATCTCTTACAAA
>JAKUCM010004748.1:0-33465 GCA_023374145.1 Lepidium sativum | reverse complement strand
AGGAAGAGCTATTGCAGCTCCTACAAACGATGCAAAGGTGGTACTTAAACTTTTCAAACACATTATATTTCCCAGATTTGGTGTGCCAAGAGTTGTGATTAGCGATGGAGGATCCCATTTTGTCAACAAGGTTTTCGAAAATTTGCTTAAGAAACATGGGGTTAAACACAAAGTGGCAACTCCTTATCATCCTCAAACCAGCGGACAAGTTGAAGTCTCTAATAGACAAATTAAATCGATTTTGATGAAGATAGTTGGGCTGTCCAAACGTGATTGGGCCGCCAAATTGGATGATACTCTTTGGGCCTATAGGACTGCTTTCAAAACACCTATTGGCCGCACACCTTTTCAATTACTCTATGGAAAATCCTGCCATTTACCAGTTGAGATAGAGTACAAATCGATTTGGGGCAACCAAACTCTTGAATTTCGATATCAAGACAGCACAAGAGAAGAGGCAGATGGACTTACATGAACTCGAAGAAATCAGACTCGAAGCATATGACAGCTCAAAAGCATACAAGGATCGAACAAAAGCAGCTCATGACAAAAAGATCCAGCGGAAAACAATCAAAGTTGGTGATCAAGTGCTACTCTTTAACTCAAGACTCAAGCTATTTCCAGGAAAGCTACGATCGAAGTGGTCTGGTCCGTTCAAAGTATTACAAGTTTTACCTTATGGAGCAGTCACTTTAGCCAATAGCAATGGAGAAGGATTCACTGTAAACGGTCATAGAGTAAAGCCTTACTGGCAAAAAGCAAGATTCCCGAGGGAACTTCGGTTCTCTGCTCGATGAACCACCTCCTCTCCAATAAAAAGGAGGAAAGTCGAGCTTGAGACTATAAACAAGCGCAGTTGGGAGGCAATCCCAAAAGTATCCTCTGTATATACATTCAATTTCTTTCTTTTCGCATATTTACTTACAAATTTGCTATTTTATCATTTTTTCATACATCTATTTCGACTTACATGCACTTGGAAGGTTTTTTGGGTCTCTTTTGCAGGAAAATAGGGCCCACATGGATAAGTAGGGTCAAAACCGACAAGATGGGACAACACTCGACCACCACGCCTGGTCGAGTGTCCCACTCGAGCATCAGCCAGCTTTTGGCAGACTGACACTCGACCAAACCTGCTCGAGTGTCAGGCTCGAGCGTCCCGCCTTCATGCCTATTCACATACCTCCAAGCCTATAACTGCCAAAAGCTGAGAAAGGGGAGACATTTACTCCGAAAAATGGGTTAAATCTTTCTTTAATGCAATATCTTTTCCATTTAATTCAAAAAGATTTGATTTAATCCAAGTTCAAATTTTGAATTTGAAAAGGCTCCCCCTTGTTTTTTCTCCTCTATAAAAGGAGGAGGAGCCTCTCTCCTTCCATTCACACGAAATACATTCTCTCTCTAACATTTCTCTCTAGTTGTTCTCTCTTTTACAGAAGCAAATCGTCCCTCTTTTCTTCATCCACTACACTCGATCACCTCTGCTCGAGTGTCTTGTTCGAGTGTCCGAAAACTTACTCTTCCTCCGACCCTACTTTCATCATGACAGACGGAAAATCCAACAAAGCCAACCTCCTCCGCCTCAGAGCCAAAAATAATGCTCGATCAAGAAGCAATCCTTCCAAGGAGAGTCTTCCATGGCCGCAAGCAGACCCGGCAGAAAAGAGAAGAGGAGGATGGAAGTGCTATCTGAGAATGAGTCGGAAGAAAGAGGAGAATACATGGATGAAGACGAATTGGACCCAGAACTTGCTGCTGAAACACTCCGTGAAGATGGATATGGTGAAAGAGAGGCGGCAGAAGCAAGAGAGATAATTCTTGCCGGAAAAAGAGAGAAGGAGATGAAGGAGAGGCATAACTCGGCAAGAGCACTAAGCGATCTGCGGAGGATGGATTTTCTAGGTACCCGCTATCCATGCAAGGAAGCGCTAACCGCAATGGGGATAACAAGAGATGTGGATCTCATGTTGCAAAATTGTGGGCTGTCCACATTTGTGCAATATCCACAAAGAGCTTACAAAG
This sequence comes from Lepidium sativum, assembly GCA_023374145.1. Classification (NCBI taxonomy): domain Eukaryota; kingdom Viridiplantae; phylum Streptophyta; class Magnoliopsida; order Brassicales; family Brassicaceae; genus Lepidium; species Lepidium sativum. The sequence continues at coordinate 31,440 of JAKUCM010004748.1, read as the reverse complement.
AAGAGACTCTTCAGTTTTTAGCAACGGTTCAAATCGTTCTATACGATGCTGAAAACGAAAGTCTCCAAGAAAAGCAAGGTGGCGGTTACATCTTCTTTGCAATAAGAGGAAGGGACTATCGAATGACATTCAAAGCACTTAGGGACCTCTTTCGAGTTCCCAAAGGCCGAGTCCGAAAATTATGGACCCGATTTTGATAGAGCTGAGTTGGATGATGTGTGGAGGTCGATTGCATCAACAAGGAGCAGATTCTCATCCTCCCGATCTAAGGCATCACTGATCCGAAACCCGGCATTGAGGTATTTTCGAACAATCCTAGCAAATACATTTTCTCACGTTTTACTACTGGAACCATTAACCTAGGAGAAATGGAGATGTTGGTGACTGCTCTTAAAGACATTGTTGGTCAAAAGAGTGACGGATCCCCGATTATTGGAGATCGAAACAATGCTGGATTAACCATCCAGTTTGCCAACCAATTAGTCACATACCGAGATTGGCAAGGGATAACAAAACTGGAGGACGTGATGGAAAGGTCACCATTGGCGGACTTATCACATGCATTCTGGAAAGGTGCAATGTGCCAATCGATGAGACACAATGGGCTGACCCTCGGTTCATGAACATCGATCATTTAAGGAGGAGTCAATTCTTGGCTACAATGGAAGTTCGAGGTAAGCTCCTTTACTCTTTCCATCATTTACTTAGACCAAACGCTTTTCTGCTCTTGCCAAACAGGGAGTACACGACAATAAGAATGGGGCGAAACACGGATTTCAACCCACCTCTAGAAGCCTTGTACGATCCCAATGAACCTCAGCAGAGTTCATCACCAACAAACAGCGATGAGGGTGGATCCCGAGGCATATTGTTTTGAAGAATACACGATGCCACCTCGTCAAGGAGAACCAATACGAGAAGCACACAAGCACATAGGCTTGTTGCAGAAAATGAACAAATGGTTGATGAAGAAGGTGAAGAAGCTGACTGCTAGCGACGAAGCTAGAAGGCAGGAAAACGATGATCTAAGTAGAAGAGTTGCAGCTCTAGAAAGGAACAGCGGACCACAACCACCGCCACCAACTATTCGCCCAAGAAGAGCCTCCATATCCACAGATCGTGAAAGGCAACACCAACCAGAACCAGCTAGAACGTTCCTCAGCTAACCCAGCAGTCTTCTCATACAGAAGACCATTTGATGCAGCAGGAACAAGCTCGAGCCAACCGCTCGAGCACCAATCAGTCGAGCATTCCAGACACTCGACGGACACGCTCGAGCAAGCTGAGCTCGAGCGTCAAAGGCATAATGACTACTACATGGAGCTCATGCGAAATGTGGCATCCGATTACTGGAATCATTAAGAGGTACCAAAACCCTTTCCTTTCATTATAAATACCATTGCATATTTTTCAATTGACTTGCTTTTACATTTCTTTTACTTAGCTTGCTTTTGCATATTTTTCACTTGACTTGCTGGTCTAGGATCATCTTTCGGACTTTTATACACACAAGGGACTGTGTGATTTAAGTTTGGGGGAGGGTTCTAGAGGATATTTGACTTTGTTTTCTGTGGTTCTTAGTTTTTATTCTTGCGTTTGATCATATTGCATCACATCTAAGGCATAGAAAAACCAAAAAAAAAAATTGAAAAAACTCGAAAATGCATAAGTCAAAAACAGAGTGTTCATGTAGTTGCATTGCATTCATATAGGATTGAGTCTAGAGTTTCGGGAATCATCTTGCTAGATAGGTAGACTTGCTAGGTTGATTGGCTAGTAACCATAGTGAACTCTTAGACTTGCGTTTTTCCCTCTTGAACACTGATAGGTAGATCATTAACCTTTGAAACCAATACTTAGGTTGTGTCTCGAAAAGAACCTGATTTGTTACCTCATAATCGAATTTTATTTTCCAAATTAGGGGCTTGAGATACATTACATAAGATCCTTCCTTAGGTTCAGCTAGCTAAGTAAAAAAAAAAAAAAAAAAGAGCATGAGGTGAATATAGAATCATCCTTCTCAAACTCGGCTCAAAATATATGGTCTAAGATGAACGGGGACTGTGCGTAAACCCGTACCTTCTTGTGTTCATCAATAAAACCATTTCGATATCGCCTAAAATGAACCGGGACTGTGCGTAAACCCGTACTTTTTCGCGTCTCATTGATAAAGCTAATACATCGATGCCTAAGGTGAACCGGGACTGTGCGTAAACCCGTACTTTTTCGTGCTTCATTGATAAGCTAAAGCCAATAAAAACGAGTAAAGAGTTGAGAAGTGATCAAAAATGCTTAAACCATTAGTGACTAGCTGAATTTGAGGAAGTTGAATCCAAAGTCTTTGATTAATAGCCCCTTTTGCGGACTGCACTTGAAAGAAATAGGTTTCGAATCTGAATTTCTTAAGAGACCAACTAAGTGTTAGGGAATAATCGGTCTTGATGCTAAGCCTTGATGAAAGTAAATTGTGGTTCTTACAAAAGAATGAGGTTTCACTTGTGGGTTACAGTTTTTCGATTTTGGCAGGTCATTTGTTTAAGTAAGATGTTCCCATTGTTAGCAACTTCTCTTCCTTCTTAGCTCGATGCACATTTGCTTGAGGGCAAGCAAAGACTAAGTTTTGGGGGAGTTGATGTGTCTGCATTTTACCACATTTTAGGACCATTATTTAGCATGTTTTGCATTCATACTTGCATTATTATCGTTGTTTTAGGTTTCCTTTTAGCATAATTTGCATTATTAGTATCGGGCATTGCATACATTGCATAAAAGGGACTTTTAGGTACTTTTTGGAGCTTATCACGAAGTATTTCGGAGTACAAGAAGACCAATGAGGAATCGACTAGTCTAAGGTTGAAGTTCAAGATGCAAACTAGAAGATTTGTCACTCGAGTCTCCGGCACTCGAGCATGACACTCGACCATCACTTGGTCGAGTGCCTTTACGGACCAGAACCGAGACTTTAGACGAAGATTGAATCCTTGGGCTTCTCTGCGAAAAAGGCCCATCAAAAGCCCCTTTGTGCAAGCCCAATTATCTTTTAGTTCTTTTCTATTTTTCTTTCTTAGGGAAATTTCCTTTTAACTTTTAAAAGGAAATTCCCATTTTTCTTTCAAGGGAATTTTTCCCTTTTTCTCTTTAAGTATTTTTCCTTTTTCTTTAAGATCTTTTGATCTATAAATTGTACTAGAATTTCTACTTTCAATATACAATATTTTCTAGCAATTTTCGAGTCTCTTACTTTACTAAGGCATTTACGATTTTTTAGCTTTAAGTTTTATGCAATTAGATTTCGATTTTAAGTCTTTATTTTATTTCATGAATTCTGAGTAAGTTAGTCTAGGGTTCTTGAGGAAAGGGTGAGATTAGGGGAAAACTTAGGGATTTCTAGATTTTTCTATGTTTAAATAAGGTCTTAGATCTCTTTAGTTTAAGTGTTCTTAATGCTTGTTTCTTTCTGATCAATTGAAATTCGATCTCTTGGTGAATCCCCCCTGAGAGGCGTTTGGGGAATCACTTGAACATGCTTAAATTAAGATAGCATCTTCCTAGCTCAAGAGATTGATTGTCTAGGGTGTTATTAGGCTTTGTAAGGTCCATACTTAAGGCCTCTTGAATTTCCAATCGTTGGGCGAGAGTCAAGTCAGGTTGTCTTTTAGGAGAGGTCCCATTGCGCGAGAGCGAATGTGATTACTTTGTGATTCCTTGCTTAGAGGTCATCTAAATAGGTTGATAGATAAGTCTAGAACCCCTAGGAATACCCTAATCATTGATCCTAATCCTCGAGAACCCGTTTTTCCCTTATTGAATTTTCGTGATTTTAATACTCTATTTTAGGTTGAGATTTCTTGTTACACTTCATTATTAGTCTCATTATTGCTTTACTTTTAATGCTCTGTTTTTACATTTTAATACTGCTTTTTTGTTTTTAGCATTTTGTTTTAAAGATTTTGTTATCACCTAGGATAGATAAACCACTTGCTAAAACCGAATCTGGCTTAGATTAGAATAAGTAGATTATATCTTGATTGCTAGTTACTATCCCATTGGATTGACACCATACTGTACTGCAATTGATTACATAAACAGTTTGGTATTTGAGAAAACACCGCAAAAACTTGTTTATCAGATATCCTCTTCCTTTGTTACCTAATTTCCGCTACTTGTCTTGAGACCAATTATTCGATTACATGCTCGTCGTTGTTTAGTATGAGCATGAAAGAATCTAGTGTTTTCACCACCCGCCTATCGCAATTTATTTCAACTTTTTTTTGTTTCCAATAAAAAGTTTGTCTCTCTCTCTCTGCTTTTTTAAAGTCGACTATCTTTTACAACTTTCTTTAAATCTACTATTTTCTGGCGTCTTGATTGTAGATGTGTACTTCTCAATTGAGACATTTCTCGATGACATGATTTGATTTTGCTTATGAATATTACTCTCTAGCGACATGATAGACCCTTCTAACTTTTTTCAATTATTTCCTTTAAGCCAGTTTTACCAATCTATCTTTTGTCAAAAATAAACTGTCTATGGGGTTTAAAAACCTCATAAGAGAATCTACCTAGAACATGCCTATGATCCGGACCTATTATATTCATGTATCGATTTTTGATTTTGAAAACAAAGCATGCTATTCTTCATTTCCATATGCTTTGTCAAGTATACAATAAACTATTTCGTTTTTCCTAATGCCTATCCATGATCAGAAAATCCTAGTTTTGGAAATTCTATAAATCCACAGTCAAGAATCATCTAATTAAAAGCCATGAACGAATTTAAGTGTCTCAAAGTACTTTCTTACTTTTCATTGTTACCGGTTAATTCATTAAAATGACCAATGATTAGGGAATTACAAGTGCGGTTTTATTGGAGAAATGGAGAAAAATAAATTTTTAATTTTTTTAGGAGAAAGGTAAATCCGCAAATAGAAGCAAATGGAAAAGATTCAGTTTGAAATCCGCATATAATTACTTTTAAACACTAAAATGATTAGAAGCCAATATCATTGTTTACATCGGGTCTAAGAAAAGAAGGAAAAATATGATACAACTTCCATTGTTGGAATAGGCCTAATGATGATGATTTAGCTAGCTAATCAGCCACATAGTCACATCGGCGTGAGATATGTAGGAATCCAGATTCATTAAAAATTCTTCTCTAATGAGAATTCGATATGAATCGTTGTAATTGTAAATTTGAACCATCTTCCCACAAAACACGAAGTAAGATCAAATTGTCTCCTTCAAAGAGAACATGTTTGTATCCTTAGAACATTGGATTGCCCATATAAACGGTGTAGCTTCAGCCTCCTCACAAGTATGATGGTACCAAATCTATCTCGGATAACCCACCCCACACTTGTTATCCTGGTGTATTGAAACATCAAACTTACATTTCACCCACTCACAGGGTGGATGATGCCAATTTGTTTCCAAAGAAGGATCTGATATTGTGCTCAAAAGGGAATCAAGTTGTCCTGACGGTACCGCTAACCATTCTAAAAAATCACATATCCCCTATTGCCATGTTTCGTACTCCGTACTAGCCCTCATATTATAGATTAGCATATTCCTTGACTTACACAATCTCCACAATATCCAAAATGGTAATAATTTATAAACCTCAAGAACATTAGAATCTGCATAACAAATAATATGTAACAAACCTTATCTTCCACAGAGATGTTAGCATCACTTAGTAATGTACTCGGTATTCCGGTGAGGTACCAAACTTGTACTACATATGGGCAGATAAAGAAAGCATGGTCTCTGGTTTCAAATTGAGTGTAACAGTGAAGGCACATTGATGGTGTTGGGATTCACCAAACAAATAAATTTTGTGCAACTCCTAGGGCACGAGACAAAAGCAGCCAATGGAAGTGTCGTATTTTGGGCATAATATTTAATGACCAAAGTTTTGTAGTAATGTCCTGGTGTATGGAAAGTGGTGCTTGGTATTCAAATTTAGTTTTGACATATTAAGTTTCTTCCAAGAAACCCAAGTTAAGCGCTTGCGATGATCCAAAATACCCCACCAAAACTTACAAGTCATCCTATCAATATATTTGGAAAGTGTTACTGGAAATTGAAAACATGTCATCAAATATACCGGCATAGCGTATGCGACCGCCTTCACGAGTGTTTCCTTCCCAGCTGGAGATAAAAAAACGTGTTTGCCACCCATTAATTTGCTTCGGAACATTATCTTCTTTATAGCAAAATATGGCTTTTTATTTTTCCTAAACTATTCCGGTAATCCTAAGTATACCACCGCCTCCTGAATTTGGTATTGCAAGGATGTCATGAATCATAGTACGAGTTAATTGAAAAACATGGCGTCCAAAAGTAATGGTTGACTTATCATAATTAATCACTTTCTTCGAAGCAGAAGCTATTCATCAAATATTCGCTTCAAATTTTGGGCATTATGGGCATCCGCACGTAGGAAGAGAAGCAAGTCATGAACAAAAAATAGATGTGATATCATCGGCCCTTATTGAGTGATTTGCAAAAAATGTAGTCAACACATCTGAGCATAAAATGAAAAGATAGGGTGATAGCAGGTCACCTTGTCAGAGGCCTTGTCTTGGTTGAAAATCTCCTTAAGGGCTACCGTTGGCTAACACCGAGAAAGAAACACTCTGGAAATATCGCATAAGCCACATAATTCACCGATCAGAGAAGCCTTTCTACCGTAAAACCACTTCGAGAAAAGACCAATCTATACGATCGTACACTTTACTGATGTCGGTCTTTACTCCCATGAATGTTTTGGAGCATCTGTTTTGTGTATTTAGAGCATGAAAAGCATCATAGGCTAACATGACTTTATCAAAAATAGAGCGACGAAGAATAAAGGCATATTGGTATTCTGTAACCACAAATCCAAGAATGTGTTTGAGCCATTGCACGAGAATCTTCAAGATAATCTTATATAGTACTATACAAAGACTAATCAGATGGAAATCAGAGATACCGTGATGATTGTCAAACTTCAGGATTAACATTATATTTGTTTTATTCCAACCTATCGACATTATACCAGTTTCAAAAAAATGTTGCACTTCCAATGTAACTGCTGGTCCAACTGTTGACAAGTGATGGTGGAAAAATGAAGTTGTATAGCCGTATGGCCTAGGAGCTCCCAATATTGAATACTACATTTTGTACCTTGGGACTTGTGACTTGGCGCGTAAGCATATCATTCATTGAAGCCGTAGCAACTAGTTGTAATGACTATAAAATTTGCATGTGGTCTGTTGTTGACATCAGATAGAATAAGGTTTGAAAATAATCAATGGCCTCATTTGTAGGATTAATCTCCATCTCATCAATGTAATGTATTAAGCGTAAAATCAATGTCGAGGAATTGTAGTTTGACTTATGTCTCCAATGTGATATTTGTGCTCGACAATGAGATAATTGTGCCATAACAGACTCCGTGGACCCATCACAGTTCCAATTAAGGTCAATAATATCACGTACACCAGACTCTATACATAGTCGCTTATTAAATTTGAAAAGTTTTTTACCAATCTCTAAAGTGTGATAAATCTTAATGACACATGGATGGTGGTCCGAGCCCGTCATAGGTAAAAATTCAGCTTCCAATGCTGGAAACTTGGCTCGCCATTTATCATTTCTGAAAACTTGATCTAGACAACTTTTAACTTGATATTGATGATGACAACCCATCCAAGAAAAAATATCACCTTTGTATGGCAGGTCTTAGAGACAATACACATTAGTCATTCTCCTAAAATCAGTACGTATCCGTTCATCGCAACCTTGTCCGCCCTTAATCTCATCTGGGTGAAGAATGGCATTAAATTGCCACATAAATGCTTAGGACCTTATTGATTTGTTTTTATTCTTTCAAGTTTCTCCCAAAAAAGTTTATGTAAGGCCCTTATTGCATGGCAATATACACATGATAAATAGAAAGAAAACTCGGTATTAGATATAAAACAATCGATCATCCTTACATCACTAAAAATTATAGAAAGCGATACAGTTTTCTTCCATAACAAAGCTAAGCCTCCACCTATGCTAGGAGGAGATACACAATTAATAATATCTTAACCTAATAATGTTGCAACATAACGTACTTCATCATCTTTGTTCTTCATTTCACCAGAAAGAATATGTCTGGGTCAAAGCATTTCACTATGCCCTTAAGGCGTCGAACTACCAGGGACCCTTTCAAGTCCTGACAATTCCAAAATGTTGTATTCATGTCGAACCCGGTGGCTTGTGGCCCACCGTACCGTCACTAGTGTTTGTTCCCAGAGTTGGCTCTCCATCATTGGCAGGCGTAGGACCAAAATCTTCAGAAGGCTGGAACCAATGATCACGAGTACGAACATGGCGGTAATTATAGCATACAAGATTTGGTGGAAACAAAAAATCATCCGATGAAGAAACAGCCTTGCGCTTCTGTCCCATTGGAGTTTGGTTCTGAATTGTTTCATGTTTCGCCTCTTCAAGCGCCGGTTCAGATCCACCGGTCGAAGGCTCTGCAGCGGGCGAATTACTTGGATCATCATTAGAATCATCGTTAGTTTTAGATGGTACCAGAGTGAGAAGTTCACACGAGAATTTGTCATGAGACAAGGATCCACAGTGGCCATATAAATCGTGTAACTTCGCCAATGTACATGTTTGTTCGCCAAATCTGAAAGAATGCTGGAAGCAAAGAGGATTACGGGCATCTCAGAGAATTTGTACACGAACGTAATCGGACATTACCACACCATCACTACCAAAATCAGTTTCTAGAAATGTCCATTACACTGTCCAATGTATGAAACCATACGGACAAAGAGGAATTGTGGATGGATACCACAGATCTGAACCCAAAAGGAAGCATCGCTCGTAAATTTTGTTTCATTAGATTCAGTGGTCGAACCAAAAGGCTAAATTGGTTTCCTCTCACAACATCAATACACAAACCGTTCGGTAGATCGATAGTCTCCTCAACCACATTAAGAGAAATCTCTTGCATTTGTCTTTAAATATTGTCAGCCATTGTGGATAAAACCTCTGATCACTTTGAGAATGATGGAGACAAAGACTGAAGTTAAATAGATTAGATACAGGGATCGATATCCAATCCAAAACCGCATAAAAAACTGCTTTTGATCGATAACCAATTAGAACAGTTATCACAAGAAAGAAAGGGATTCCAATTTTGAAAAAAATGAAAAGCTCTCACTCCACTCTCTCACATGTTTTTGTTGTTTTATTTAGTTAAGTGTATGTCACCTAGGATTTTGTAAAAGGATCAAATGCTGCTGCATTCACCACTATCATACGCCGAATATAATGAACAACATTATGACAATACACAAATATATGACATTTAATGACAGCAAATTTAAAAACAAAATTTAGGTGGTAACATATATGTGTAGGTGACTAGAGCTAGTTAGTAGGTAAGTAACATATGTATATTTAAGAGATATAATAGGGTTAACGGTGTCCGAAATTAATTCGTAAGGTCCTGAAAATTAAGTGCTAACATTTACATGATTTAAATGTTAAAAGTTAAAAATTAAGTGCTTCATGTGATTCCCACAATTAGTACGAATATGGCATTTGTTTCGATGACATAAACAGGTGAGAGGAGAGTTAGCTGATCAAGGGGAATTATAAACTGCTAAGCAATTCAAAAACATATGATAACTTAAGTAAATAAAAAATTTCATAAGTTTTCTAAAAGTGAATATAGACACAAGGTGGGAACCTATCATTAAAATAGTTGTTAACTACTACAAGTTGACATGAATATAGACATGAATATGAAGATAATTAGTTTTTGAACATCAGATTAAACAAATACAAGAGTATGGAGAAGTAGCGATACATAAAATAGTGACACATAAACTTAGAATGGAAAACAAGTATAGTATACTTGAATACAACACTTAGAGACACATAACTTTTAGCATATAAGTTGAAACTTTTTACCTGATAACATCTGATAAATGTTAAACCGGTTTTCGAGAGGTTTGTAGCCAGCTGCTACCATATGAGAAGGAAGGTTGCATGTGAGGGGGTGTTTCGAGTGCCCTCTCTTTATCTGTGTTGGACCGGGACAAAATGTTGGGCTTATGGGCCGCGTTCCTTTTGTGGCCTGGTTCTACTTCTGGTGGACCTTGTTCTATTTCTGGTGGGCTTCTTCTTCTCATTTTTCGGCTCATGACGTTTATGGATCTGCTTTTGTGAAGCCTACTACATTAGAAAGCTAAAATGGTCAAAGAGTGATGTAAGGGGGAATTGCATAAGAGGAAACTGATGCAATGTAGATACTAGAGGGGTGTGAGTAACTCATTCGAAGAAAGAGTCAAAGAATAGAGAGAGGAGAGTGTAGAGAGCTTACTTGAGTGTTCTTGAGGATTTCTCTTGGTGAGTCTTTGTGGATCTTTCTATTGTTGTGTGGGTGTAACTCTTCATGGTATAAGCCCCTAAGGAGTGGCTGTTAGTCCTTCGAGACGTACCAAGTCTGATATTTAGGACTTGGGAACTCGTTACATCTTCTGTCTTGCATTTTCACTTCCTACAAAGAAACAAATCAAGAAGCAAAGTCTACAAATATCACAACAATTGGTATCAGAGCTAAAGCGGTAAACAAAGGTGCAGTCTTTTAAAGAAAGGAAGAGCCTTTCTGGTTAAAGTCGAGAGCTTTCACAAGAAATGGATCAGCTTTGACCAGAATCAAGTAAAACCTTCTGTCACAAAATTTGTATTCGTGTTTATTTATAAGGGAAGAGGTTTGTCTTTGTATTCTTGTTGGTGTGCTGGTATAGTGATCTTCAGAAATCATGGCACCAACACAAGGAAGGTTCGAAGTAGAAAAGTTTGATGGAGAAGGACATTTCATGATCTGGAAGTACAGAATCAGAGCTACTTTGGAGATTCTCGGACTGGACTCAGTGTTAACTGAGAAGAAGAAAGTCCAAGCTTCATCAGCCTTTGAGTCTAATAAGAAGGAAGAGGATAAAAGCTGTATGGATTCAAAATGGTTAGACAAGGACAGGAGGGTGAGAAATCTCATAGGAATGAGTTTAACTGACATGGTCCTAAGAAAGGTTATCCATGAACCTACTGGTTTTGATATGTGGAATGCTCTTGAGGATGAATATCAAGTTAAGACACTTCCACACAAATTTCACTTAAAGCAGACTTTCTATAGCTTTAAGATGGAGGAAGAAAAAAAACTGGACAAGAATCTAGACGTGTTCAACAAACTACTTTCAGATTTGTCAAGTCTGAAGGTTGTTATGAGTGATGAAGACCAAGCAGCAATACTTATGAACAGCCTCCCTAGCCAATATGAAAGTCTGGTTCATACTCTGAAGTACAACAGTGGAAGAACTACTATCACAGTAAAGGAGATTATAAGCTCTGCGTACTCTATAGAGATGGAACTCAAGAAAAAAGGAAAATAGAAGATTGTTGGTGAAAGGTTATTTGTTCAGTCAAGAGGTAGAACTGAAAAGAGAAATCATGGAAAAGAAAAATTTGTTAGCAGAAGCAAGTCAAAACCTAAAGGAACGAGCTTGTTAGATATGTGGAAGTCTAGATCACATCAAAGCAAATTGTCCAAAGAGAGGGCCTTCTACGTCTGGTCAGTCAAATCATTCAAAGCCAGAACCTGCAGTTGCAACTTCAGCTTGGACAGAACAAGAGATGCTCGCAACAATTGACCATAAGTTAAGAAACGGTTGGATACTTGACTCAGGGTGCTCGTATCATGTCACTTACATCAATGATTTGATGTTCGATACAAAGGAAGTTGATGGTGGAAAGATATTCATGGGAAATGATACTTTCTGTTAGATAACAGCTATAGGGAAAGTCAAAATACTATATTCTGATAGAAGTGAAGTAATTCTAACTCAAATTAGATACTCGCGTTCTGCAAAAAGGAATTTGATCTCCCTAGGTCAGCTAGAATCGTTGGGGTGTGTTGGTTTTGGTAATCAAAAGCAAGGAAAGACGCGGCGGAAGCAAAGAGATCGGAGGAGAACCCGAAGAGAAGATGAGAGAATTCTAGAGGGAGAGAGAGAATAGAGAGAGAGACAAAATTTTCTTTTCTTAAAAATATAGTTAAGTATACAATGGAGTTACATACATATATATATATATAGCTAGCTTAAAGAGAGAGAAAATGAATCAAAAGGAAGAGGGGACCACGGCGCGAGGGGACCACGACGTGCGGGACCACTTTGGTCAAGTCTTCCTTTTTGACCGAAGACTTGACTTCCCTCCGGGACCACAGCCTCTCACGACCCAGGCACATTGCACGTGATGCTGAAGTCGCAGAGGCCCGAACTCCTTCATGCGCACATATCCGCAATCCTTCGGTACATGATGCGATCCGGGTTGCCCGCTTCCCACAGCGCATGAACTCGTTCCGCATCCCATCTCGGACCGATCCCGTCTCAGTACGTTCGCTTCCCGGAGTCGGTTCTTCCCGTTACGATCCCGACTTGCGACCGTAATCCCGAGCGCTCTCGTCCTGGTGCTCACGACTGGAGCATCCGCAACCTGGTCATCCGCAACCTGACTCTGGACTCTACGCGCCCTGGAGCACTCCCGACCTGGATCACACGCGCCTCGGATCACCTGCGCCTTGGGGCGCCCGCTCCCTCTCGCGTCCTCCATCTTTCATCTCCATGCAACTATATACATATATAAAACCCAATAGTACAATATGGTCACTAGGCCTCTTGGATAGGGAAAGGGGATGGCCTAGTGAGGATGCTTGATCAATACTCCCCCTCAAGCTAAGCCGCAATGTTTGAAGGCTCAGCTTGGAGACCTCAGAGTACACACCTCGGTAAAAACCTTGGAGAGGAAAACCCAATGGGACAAAACCTCTTCCAAGGGAAAAAGAGCATGCATACTCTAAGGTCAGAGGACATGAGATCAAGTGTTACCAAGACTCACAAGCCCAAGCTTGTGATAGATGTATCGACAAACTTTGGTACTTGCGGTCTTGGTAAATATGTCAGCCAGCTGGTCCCGACTCGGAGTAAAGCACGGAACCACAACACCTTCCTCCATCCGTTCTCGAACCTTGTGACAATCTACCTCCACATGCTTGGTCCTTTCATGAAACACCGGATTAGAAGCTATATGAATCGCTTCTTGGTTATCGCAATGCATGACCATTGGCTCGATTGTCTCTTGACCCAAATCTTGAAGAAGCGCCTTTAGCCACACTAGCTCATCCGTAAGTCTCCTCATGGCCCTATATTCTGCCTCAGCACTCGAACAAGCTACCACTTTCTGTTTCTTGGTCTTCCACGTCACTAAGTTACCTCCGACAAAGGTGCAATAACCGGTAGTAGATTTCCTATCATTTCTATCTCCGGCCCAATCAGCATCACAATAACCGGAGATAATCAAGCTCAAGTTCCGACCCATCCACACGCCTTGACCCACGCTACCTCGGAGATATTTAAGGATCCGTTGAATCATAGCCCAATGATGCATGGTTGGAGCTTGCATGTATTGACTAACCTGATTCACAGAAAAACAAAGATCAGGTCTAGAAATTATGAGATATATAAGCTTACCCACTAGCCGGCGGTATTGAGCAACATCCCGGAAAGCTTCACCATTCTCCTCCTCCTTTCGGCTGACCTTATAACCATCCTCAAGCGGTGTTTTAGCAGCCTTACAACCCTCCATACCTGTCTCACGAAGCAAATCAAGAGCATACTTCTTTTAGGAAAGAAATAAGCCTTCCGAAGAACGACCAATTTCAATTCCCAAAAAATATCTAAGTTCCCCAAGATCCTATATGTCAAAAACAGAATGGAGGTATGATTTAGTGTCCCTAATACCCTCAGCATTACTACCGGAGATAATAAGATCATCCACATAAATCAATACTACCACAATACGTTTTGGACCTTGTAGAGTAAACAAGGTATGATCAGCCTCGGATTTTCGGAATCCATGATCTCGTTGAGTATGTCTAAGCTTGTGATACCATGCCCTTGGAGACTGCTTCAAACCATAAATAGCTTTCCTTAGCCGTAACACCTTCCCGGGAGTAACCGTAGACTCCAGCCCCGGCGGAGGAGTCATATACACTTCTTCTTCAAGCTCACCTTGGAGGAAGGCATTCTTGACATCCATCTGCCATAATTCCCATGAGAAGTTAGTAGCCAAAGAAAGAACAACCCTTACCGTGTGGAGTTTGGCAACCGGGGCAAAGGTATCCGTATAATCTTGGCCATAAGTTTGAGTGAACCCCCGAGCCACAAGGTGAGCCTTATATCTTTCAATATCCCCATTGCTCTTGCGCTTAATCGTGAATACCCACTTGGAAGAGACAGCCTTTTTCCCGGAAGGAAGATCCGCCTCATCCTATGTATGATTCCGTGTCATGGCATTCGTCTCTTCCACAACAGCTCCCATCCATTCCTTACTGTGCTTGGCATCATCAAAGCTTCTAGGAACCTGTTCCAATTCAATTTTGCCAAGAAATGCATAAAAATCCGATGGTAAAAGGTCAACCGAAAATACCGAACTTTCTGGATGAGCAACAGCCTGGACGTTGTAATATGTGCGAGTGTTCCGCCAGTTTGAGGGATCATTTCTGATCCTTGTACTACGTCGAAGGACTTGTGGAGCTGGAGGATCAGGCGTCTGAGACGGATTAACATCATTGGTAGTGGGTCCTTCTGGAATGCGTCCCGAGGAACTACTTGGAGCATTTGTCTCGGAGCTGGATGGAGGATTCAACTCATGAGCATCATTGGGAGGATCATTCGAGTTCGCCAAGGGAGGAACATTTCCTCCCCCATCAAGACCACCAATAGTTTCAGTAGGACCGCTAGGTGCCGCACCCGGTGCCATGTGAGTAGATGAATGCGGAACACCTAGATGATTGAGTAGAAACTCTAGACTAGATGCTCTATCCATGGCTGGTTCAGCTAAGTCCTAAAGCTCAGTCCAATTTTTCTCACCAAAGCATCCTTGATCTTCAAGAAACCGAACATCCCGAGAGACATGAACCCGTCTAGTCTCCGGATCAAAATACTTGTAGCCCTTTTGAGTAGACGAATATCCTATGAACATACACCTTTTGCTCTTGGCCTCAAGTTTGTTTCTAAGTTCTCCTGGTACAAAAACATAGCACACACAACCAAACACACGTAAGTGGTCTAAAGGAGGTTGAGTTTTGTTAAATACCTTGTATGGAGATGCATGTTTGAAAACTTTAGTGGGTGTTCTATTGATCAAATAACAAGCTGTCATGACAGCATCCCCCCAAAACTTCTTTAGGACATGCATATGAAACATGAGGGACCAAGTGACTTCCATTAAATGTCGGTTCTTTCTCTTGGCCACCCCATTCTGTTGGGGGTTATATGGACAGCTCGTTTGATGCAATATTCCTTGTCTAGTGAGGTGTTCTTGGAATGACTTGCTCATATATTCCCCTCCATTATCCGTTCTTAGTACCTTCAATTTCGAGTTAAAATGATTAGCAATGTAAGCCTCGAATTTTTTAAATGCATCAAACACTCTATCTTTTGATGGAAGAAGGGTTATCCAAGTGTACTTCGATCTTTCATCTATGAAGGTGACAAAGTATTTATGATTATCTCTAGAAGGACATGGAGAAGTCCACACATCGGAATGCACTAAATGAAAGCATTTATCATAAATAGTTAAAGACATTGGATAAACCGACTTGCAATGTTTGCCTAAGACACACGCCTCACAACCAACATTATCAAAAGAAGTGTTAGGCAACATAATTTTTAGAGCACGGAAATGAGGGTGGCCAGCCCGAGCATGCCAAATAGAGTCACTAAGGCTTCCAACAGCCGAACTAGACAAAGCCAAACTATAGCCAACATTATTAGACAAAACCTTAGAGTCTTCAAGGATGTAGAGCCCATTTTGAAGTCTTCCTTGTCCCATCAAGCATCCTGTGCTAATATCCTGAAATGTCACACCATTAGGCCCAAAAATTGCATAACAATTTAAGTCCTAGACAACCTTTCTAACCGATAAGAGATTGGAGGTAAATTTCGGCATATAGAAGGCCCTAGTCTTTTTGTTAAAGAGACCTAGATTCCCTACTCCACTAACCGATATCCTATCTCCATTTGCTATCACAACACTTCCTAATACTAATTCTATACCACTAATTAAGTTCCTATCACTAATCATGTGATGGGAAGCTCCGGAGTCCACAATAAGCGGTTTATGGGAGGTTTGAGAGTAGAGACACATACCGGAGTCCTTAAGAGAGTTGAGGGACTGAATGAGGGCCTCAAGATCGGACTTCTTGAAGACATTTCCTTGGAAGGAAGAAGAAGGTGCTGTCGGAGGTCCTTGATCCTTTGGTACACTGGAGGAAGTAGTACCTAGATTGGAGACTTGATCGTCCACATCCTCATGAGACAAGTTAGCCTTTCAGTCTTTAAATTTGGAAGGCTTGAGGTGAGGATGAAGAAGCCAGCATTTATCTTTGATATGCCCTTTTTTCTTGCAAAACTCACACACTAGCCGTTTCCAATCCTCACTCCTTCCTTGGACCTTGTTCGCGGTTATAAGACCCACTCTACCTTTCCCTTCTAGTAACTCTATGGACCCCTTTTCCTTTTGAATTTGAGCACACACATCCTCAAGGCTTGGTAACCAATTGTCACTAGCAGCTGATCGGAGAATATGTTTCACCAAGTCTTTATAGTTGGAATTGAGATTCATTAGGAGATTAAAGACCTTGTCTTCTTCATTCCTTTCTCTCACAACCTTTGGACCAATGGAGAAAGGCCTTAGCATATTCAATTCTGCCCATAAAGATCGAAACTTTCCAAAGTAGTCCGTAAAATCCATATCTTCTTGAAGTAAACCCGAAAGAGACCACCTCAAAGACCCTTGTAAGATTGGAAACATTACCATAAACTTTCTGTAGAGTCTCCCAAAGATCTCTTGAGGTTTCACAATATGAATAAGCTCCAAGAATAGATGGATCAAGAGAGTTTTGGATAAGTGATTTGACAACTTGATCAACTTGGAACCATTCATCATCTTCATCAAGAATATCCTCATCTTCCTCACTTAAGTCTTGAACTTCAGGGGTCTAGGCTTGACAATATGGCCCCAATAGCCACGGCGAGTACATATGGCTGTCTTAACCGTTCTGGCCCAAAGGAGATAATTTACTCCCTTTAGAATGATCAGAACAAGAGAATTCTTGATTGGATCCATCAAAGCTTGATAAATGTTGACAACAACCGGACATTTCCTTTAAAGAATCATCAATAATGACTTTTCCGAGCCTCTCCCTCTTAGGTCTTCAAAACCACACAAGATCTTGGAGAAAGAAGACAACTTTTCCGGAAAACAGAGAAAAACAGAGGAAAACAGAGGGATTTGGACAAGAAACTCACAAAGATTGAACCTTTATAGGTTTATCAACAACCGGATGCAACCTTCTTCTTTCTTGAAGCCCGCGAGAGACCTTCTCGAGAAGCTTGAGACCCCGCGATGAAGAAAAGAGAATTAAGAGTGAGAAACAGAGAATTGGGAAGCAAAGAGTGTCCGACGATCATGGCTCTGATACCATGTTGGTTTTGGTAATAAAAAGCAAGAAAAGACGCGGCGGAAGCAAAGAGATCGGAGGAGAACCCGAAGAGAAGATGAGAGAATTCTAGAGAGAGCGAGAGACAAATTTTTCTTTTCTTAAAAATCTGTTAAGTATACAATGGAGTTACATACATATATTATAGCTAGCTTAAAGAGAGAGAAAAAGAATCAAAAGGAAGAGGGGACCACGGCGCAAGGGGACCACGACGTGCGGGACCACTTTGGTCAAGTCTTCCTTTTTGACCGAAGACTTGACTTCCCTCCGGGACCACAACCTCTCACGACCCAGGCACATTGCACGTGATGCTGAAGTCGCAGAGGCCCGAACTCCTTCATGCGCACATATCCGCAATCTTTCGGTACATGATGCGACCCGGGTTACCCCGCTTCCCGCAGTGCATGAACTCGTTCCGCATCCCATCTCGGACCGTTCCCGTCTCAGTACGTTCGCATCCTGGAGTTGGTTCTTCCCGTTACGATCGCGACTTGCGACCGCAATCCTGAGCGCTCTCGCCCTGGTGCTCACCGACTGGAGCATCCGCGACCTGGTCATCCGCAACCTGACTCTGGACTCTACGCGCCCTGGAGCACTCCCGACCTGGATCACACGCGCCTCGGATCACCTGCGCCTTGGGGCGCCCGCTCTCCTCCTCGCGTCCTCACATCTCTCATCTCCATGCAACTATATACATATATAAAACCCAATAGTACAATATGGTCACTAGGTCTCTTGGATAGGGAAAGGGGATGGCCTAGTGAGGATGCTTGATCAATAGGGTGTTGGTTCATGTCAAGAGATTTCAGATGAGGGTCTTTAAAGGTGATAAGCAAGTATTAGCAGGTGATTACAGAGATACTGTGTACTACCTAGATGGGGAGTCTTTGATTGATCAAGCTAATCCTGCAATTGAAATGCTAGACAAAGAAACTCTTTGGCACTCTCTCTTTTCCTCCGAAATGAATTTGGAGATGCTGATAAAGAAAGAGTTGTTGAAAGGATCAGATATCAAGTCTTTGGGGAGTTGTGAGCCGTGTATTCTGGAAAAATCTCATAAACAGTCATTCAGGACAGGAAAGCATACATCTAGTGAGAGACTTGAATACGTTCACTCAGACCTTTGGGGATCACCTAATGTAACCCATATGCTAGTATTACATATCTTTTATGGATGACTACACAAGGCAGGTACGGATTTATTTCCTAAAAACAAAAGATGAAGTATTCACAAAGTTTTTAGAATGGAAAATCCTAGTGGAGAATCAAAGCAATCAGAAACTGAAAGTCTTGAGAACAGACAATGGTCTAGAATATTATAACAATATTTTCGAAGACTATTGCAAAGAACATGGGATTCTGAGACATAAGATGTGTCCTTATACTCCTCAGCATAATGGAGTAGCTGAGAGGCTGAATAGGACTATTCTAGAGAAATTGAGAAGCTTGCTATGTGAAACTGGTCTGGGAGAGTCTTTCTGGGCAGAAGCATCATCTACAGTTGTGTACATGCTGAATAGATCACCTTCAAAACCTCTAAATTATGATGTTCCCGAGCAACTTTGGACAGGAAGAAAACCAGAATATGATCACATGATAATGTTTGGATGTGTGGTATACTACTATGTGAACCAAGGGAAACTCAAGCCTAGAGCAAAGAAATGAATATTTCGGGGTTATCCTCAAGGTGTGAAAGGATACCGAATTTGGAGTGGTGAAGAAAAGAAATGTATTGTAAGCAGAGATGTCATCTTTGCAGAACATATAATGTACAAAGATACAGATCGTGCTCAGCTTAAGGATGTTGAATTGATTGATTCAAGAAGAAACGTTAAGCGTGTCTCTTTTCTACTACCTGATTCTAATAACTCTACTCAAGAAGAAGATCATGTAGAAAAAGATGATGAAGGTGGAGAAAATGAAGAAGTAGATACTGAGACTGTTGAAGAAGAAATTGAAACAGACCAATTGCAACATTATCAGTTAGCACGAGATAGAGAAAAAAGGACTCAGATTAAAGCTCCCAGAAGATATGATGATTTTTGTGTCTCGACATTTGCATTGAACATGGCTTAGTTAATAAACTCGAGGAACCTAGAACCTATCAAGAGGCTATAAGCAGTGCTGACAAAGCAAAGTGGTCAGAAGCTACAAATGAGGAAATGGTTTCTTTGAAGAAGAACATGACATGGGTTTTAATTGATAGACCTATAAGAGAAAGAGTCATAAGCTGTAAGTGGGTGTTTATATTGAAGCTAGGTATTCCAGGAGTGGAAGAACCTCGCTGCAAAGCTAGACTAGTGGCTAAAGGTTACTCACAGTTAGAAGGCATAAACTATCACGACGTGTTTTCACCAGTTGTGAAACACGCCACCATCAGGCTGATGATGTCTATGGTTGTTATGTTAGACATAGAACTAGAACAGTTAGATCTGAAAACAACTTCCCTACATGGGGTATTAGATG
Source organism: Lepidium sativum (assembly GCA_023374145.1). NCBI lineage: Eukaryota > Viridiplantae > Streptophyta > Magnoliopsida > Brassicales > Brassicaceae > Lepidium > Lepidium sativum. The sequence continues at coordinate 11,354 of JAKUCM010004748.1, read as the reverse complement.
AGCGAATTCTAATGGAACAACCAGAAGGTTTTACAGAAGGGGATAAGGTGCGCTTGCAAAAGAAGTCCCTATATGGATTGAAACAATCTCCTAGGCAGTGGAACTTGAGGTTTGACAAGTTCATGAAATCTCAAGGGTATAACAGAAGTGAACATGATCCCTGTGTTTATTTCAAGCGTGTTGAGAATGACAATATTGTCTATTTGCTGTTATATGTGGATGATATGTTAGTGGCTGCAAGGAATATGGAAGAAATCTCTAGATTGAAGAAGCTACTAAGCAAAGAATTCAAAATGAAAGACTTATGAGCTGCAAGAAGAATCCTAGGTATTGATATCATAAGAGACCGACATAGAGGAATTCTTAAGTTGTCTCAGCAAAACTATCTAGAGAAGGTCCTAAAGACCTATGGAATGGAAAAGTCTAGACCTGTACAGACACCTATGGGGACTCATTTCAAATTGTCTAGTACTAAAGCAGATTGCAAAAAGGAAGCAGAGGAGGATGTGAAGAGGGTACCTTATGCAAGTGCTGTCGGTAGCTTAATGTACACCATGGTGGGTATGTGTCCTGACTTAGCTTCTACCATTGGTCTCGTCAGCCGATTCATTAGTGCTCATAGTAGAGAACTTTGGCAAGGGGTCAAATGGATTCTAAGATATATAAGTAATACATTGGATCTTAAACTTGTGTACACAAAACCAGAGAATTTCAAAGTAAGAGGATACAATGATAGTGATTTCGCAGCAGATCTAGATAGAAGAAGATCGATTACCGGGTATGTGTTTCAGGCAGGGGAGAACACCGTAGGTTGGAGATTGTCTCTTCAACATACTGTGGCTCTCTCGACTACAGAAGCCTAGTTCATCGCCTTGGTAGAAGTTGGAAATGAGGCGTTATGGTTGAAGGGGATCTCCTCTGAGTTAGGGTTTCCACAAGATGATGCCAAAATCTTCTGCGACTCTCAGAGTGCTCTCTGTCTGTCGAAGAACTACACCTATCATGAAAGAACAAAGCACATACATGTTAAATATAATTTCATCAGAGAACATGTTACAGACGGGACGATTAAAGTAAGGAAGATAGATACAAGAGTAAACCCAGCAGATCTATTAACCAAATCGATTCTGAAAAAGAAGTTTGAGGAAGGGTTACATAACATGAAAGTGCTTCGGCACTGATTCTCTATCTCGATTAAGAGAGAGGCTCTGGCAGTAGATGTCAGAGGAAATGTCATCGACAGGGTTTCATGTCGATGGTGATAAGAGTTTCGGCGGTGCATATCGAAGGTGGAGTTGATCGGTGGTCTCAACTCGGAAATCGCAGATTCGCGAATAGGAAGAGTCGCGAAGAGGAAGAGTCGTGGAGAGAAAAAGAGAGAGAGAGATGAGAGAAACTGAAACGAGGTGGAGATTGTGAGGGGGAGTTTCGAGTCCCCTCTCTTTACCTGTGTTGGATCGGGACAAAATGTTGGGCTTATGGGCCGCGTTCCTTTTGTGGCCTGGTTCTACTTCTGGTGGACCTTGTTCTATTTCTGGTGGGCTTCTTCTCATTTTTCGGCCCATGACGTTTCTGGATCTGCTTTTGTGAAGCCTACTACATTACAAAGCTAAAGTGTTCAAATAGTGATGAAGAGGGAATTGCATAAGAGGAAACTGATGTAATGTAGAGACTAGAGGGGTGTGAGTAACTCATTAGTAGAAAGAGTCAAAGAATAGAGAGAGGAGAGTGTAGAGAGCTTACTTGAGTGTTCTTGAGGGATTTCTCTTGGTGAGTCTTTGTGGATCTTTCTATTGTTGTGTGGGTGTAACTCTTCATGGTATAATTCCCTAAGAACTGGCTGTTAGTCCTTCGAGACGTACCAAATCCGGTATTTAGGACTTGGAAACTTGTTACATCTTATGTCTTGCATTTTCACTTCCTACAAAGAAACAAATCAAGAAGCAAAGTCAAGAAATATCACAACATTGCAATGCGCCATTGGACGAGACAGAACCTGGAAAGTTTAAAGCCAGAAGGTTGAGTACAAATAAAACAAAGTAAATATCAACCATGTACATCATAGCAGATAAGAAGGATGAAGCAGAAAACTTAATTTGGCCAAGCAAACAGAAAACGTCAATAACACCCATATAGTGAATCAATGATATATTTAGTTACTAATTCAAAGGAATTCAGTTAGCGAATAAATTGAAAAAACATAGCAATATTTAACATTTAAAATAAGAGAAGAATATAAGATAACTTTTGTGTTATCTGGAATGCTGATGATTATAATGGAGACGAACCTTGGAAAATCTAGAAGAAAAAGGCTAACAAAAATCAACATTTCGGAAGCATCACTTCAGGGGGACTAAAAATCATTACGGTACAAATCATCTACGGATATATTTAGCAGATAATTTGATTTGGCTTAGTTAGCGGAATACATCAAAAACATCTAAATAGTACTTACGGATATATTTAGTCGCTAACTCAAAAGAATCCAGTTAACAATAAATTGAAAATACATACAAAATTTAACATATAAAATAAAAGAAGTATAGTAGCTTTTGTATTACTCGAAATTGCTAGAATAGAAGAACCTAACTCGGAGGATGATCTAGTGGAAAAACTAAAAGTGGTGCTGGATTGTAGATAAATTATGTTAAAGAAGATGAGAAGAAAACAAAGAGGATTTGAGAAAGAGACTTTACATATTCTTCTTTGACTAAACAGTTTCTCAGATAAATATATAAAACTTGGTTTTGAGAAATCTTGCAAATCGTTGAATCTGAGTTCATGGAGGTTCGCCTCTTCCACCTCTTCTCTTCACTCAACAACAAGTGCCTTTATCTCTGCCATGGCCTTTTCTTCTTCTCCTTCTTCTCCTTCTACCTCTTCTTCTTCGCTTGAATTGGTAGGATCAAAGAGATCTTGCTTAACAATTCACTTGCAATTGCTCTCTCTCCCTCACGTCGTTTTTCAACACTTTGTCTTATAGGACTCGCTCCTTACAGTTTGGTTTCTTGAATTAGATCCATAGTCTTTGGTTCTAATTTTGTGTTTAAATAAGGTTCTCCAGGTACACCAGAGTCAGCAAATCCATCTGTTGTGGATGAAGAAGACAACATAAAACTACGCCGTTTTACACTAGGTAATTTGTGTTTAACAAAACGATGCGTTCCAACTAACAGAGCCAATTAACAGAGATTAACAGGGTTATTTAAATCCGTTTAAAAATAACGGCGGGGTAAAATGAAATAAGTAAAGATAAATTGAGGGTTTATTTGGCGGTCAACGAAAAAGACCAAGTTTTATTTGAGATGTCACATAGTTCGTAGTTTGAAGTGACCCTTGTGGTAAGCTCACTTGATTGACTTTTTTCCCTAAAATTTTTGATACTTTAACCTTTTACTAATAAAGAGTAAAACTGCAGCTAATTAGAAAAGAGAGAAGTAGATGATGAAATGCACTAAATTGAGCCTCTGTCAGGCTTAATCTACATGCGAATAACGTATGCACATAGTTTCTCTCTCTCTCTCGCTAGCAAGGTATTTTGGATACAAGAGATGTGAACAGCCGCATATCTTAATAGAGTATGTCATTCTCCTAACTAAAAAAACTTTAGTCTTATTTACTCAAATTTCTGTATAATTTTTATCGAAAATTTTTCTTAAACAAAACTGCACCGCTTTTGTTTTATTCATCAATCACATATTTTTGTGTACCATTTTTTTTTGTTAAAAATTGAATTTGGAATTGCACTATACTTTATCCCACACTTAAATCATATACCATTTTATTCTGCCACCGAACAACCAATGCAAATTCAGAATTAATACACATCAATAAAGAGAAAAAAAAAAGGTGACTGCTTGTATGCTTTTATGAAATCGTTTTTTCTTCCACAAATAGAATAGATTATGAAATTTGTATGGCAGAAAACATCTATGAATCTATATGAGCAACCATTGTATTGGTTATGAATTTAAGATCATGTTATTTCTGTTCCGATTTTTTGCATAACAATCAATTATTAAAAATAGATTAAAAATATCGCAGAAGAAACTTATTCATTGAATAATTTTACATTCATCCCCAAATACATTACAAGAAACAATCCTTTAAAACTTAATTATGAGAATTAACATAAACCAAAATGTCACAAAATCCACGTTTTGTGTGATTAGCATGAGATTCAAAATGTATAAGGGAGAAAAAGAAGAAATTCAATTCATTAAAAAATATTTTACATATAGATCAAAGAAAAAATAGACTAATATAATCCACTTTGTTATATAAATTAGGATTATACCCGTGTTATAACGCGAGATTTGATTATTTTGATTATTTTTAAACCATGTTTATAATTAGGTTGTTAGATTAGGTTGATATTTTAGAATATTATTTTTGAGATGTTGTTTTATATGCCCGAAACACGAACCAAAATTAATCAAAATAAGAGGAATTGAACCCGACAAAATACCTAAATGACTTATAAATCTATGTACCTGAAAAACTAAACTGGAACCAAATCAAAAAACCAAATTTTATTTTTATTATGTAAAGGGTATTTAAACTAAAAATAGCAGAAAAAGGATTATATATGTAATTTAGAAAAGTAGGTTATCTAAGTAATTTATATTATAAAATGGATTATTTAAGTAAATATTCCTAGATTAAAATACAGGAAAATGTAAGAAGAGAAATAAAAAAACAAGAATCAATACTACAACTCTATCTCTCTCAGTCCAAATTAAAAAACCACTTTAAATTGACAACGCAATAAATAACCAGAGAACACATCTGGAGATAGAGATAGAGGTATTGACAAGGTTCTATCTTTTATAATCGATTTCAAACCCCAACATTATTTCCATTCTACTTTATCATCATCATTATTTATTACTATAAATACTGTTTTGTTTTTCCATTTCATATTTTTCAAAATTAAAGAATATTCTTACTTTAACATCAATCTTAAAAAAATGATAGTTTATTTATAATAGAAATGATTATATGCAATATAATTATGTATGTGATAAATAAGATGCTTCCTATTGTTGGGGTACTGCGTAATACTGATTCATTGTTCATCAATCTTGGATGTGTAAATTTCAATGGATATTTAAAATAAAATTTATATATTTTGTTTTACAAATTAATATTTCCTTTTAAATTTGTAGAAATTTTATATGTCACCGACTGGACCAATGGATGAAACTTTCCATCAAGTTCTAATAGTTGGATATGGGTATGATCGTAAATGCAAGCTATATTGGATTATTCAAAAATTTTAGTAAAGAATAAAGAAATGAAGGCTTTGGATATGCTTATCGTCGAAAGAGGAGTGGTAAAGAATTAGAATTTCATGCAATGACATATCTTAAGAAATGTGGCTATCCAAGAAAATAAGTGTAAAATTTGATTATCATATAAGATTAAAAATTTCATGTATTTATAATACATTCTACAAAATTATCTAAATAATTCACTGTACACATTTTGTAATGATATTTTGCTGGAATGAGAAATAAACGAATGCAACTTAGGTGTTCTTTAGTTGGATATTGGTTTGACTTTATTTATTTAAACTTTTGTTTCTGGATTTAGCAATATTACTTGAATCATGTGTTTATTATTACTAAAATTATTTCAAATAAACAAAGTCTCCATATTTGACATATCTAATTCTCTACAAATTTTGTTGTCGAGACAATGTAGCCTATTACTCAGCTGCAGAATACAAATGTAACAGTATATATTTGTCACTACCATACTTCTTTTTCAGTTTCTTTTCTTCAAAATGTAGTATTACACGCAAAATGATAGTTTACTTATAATAGAAATTTGGGTGTATACCACAAAAGTTTCTTATAATTAAGAATCTAGCAAAATCTATAATAATAGGATTATGTTAATCTTTATTTGTCGGAAACATCCCTATGGAAAGAGAGATATGCTCAAAACTTACAAAAATTCATTATAGCACTTTGAACAAGTAGTCTCTTTTTCTTATTGGGTATGAGAATAATATTTTATTATTAATTCTGTATTTATTTCGATTTTTTCGTAGAGAAGAACAATTTTTTTCAAAGAAAACCAAAAGCTTTTTTTTTGACACCCAGGTTTCTCCAAATCGATTTCTCTCTTCCATCTAGTGAAACATGTAAAGTTTCTCCTACAATTTTGCTTTTAACATGTAAAGTTTCTCCTTTTTGTGTGTTTCAAGTAATGTTTATTTCACTAGATTTAGATACTATATCTGTTAGTTTACTTTCTTATTGATCCGCGAAGATTCCCCATATTTTTGGTAATCGTCTATCTATCTCTATATGATTTCTAGTTCTAACTTGTTATCTGTTTTCACATATATCTATCGTTTCTACCATGTAACTAGGACTTACATCTGTGTTGTTAGCAATATTGTTTTATTTATTATCATTCAATAACCATCCTTAACCTTTTTTGATATTTTTTTGGTCGGCAAAAGGGAAAAGCTTGTAAAATGCATTATTCAAAAATTGGAATTTTTTGAACGAATTAATTTAGAACATTTCAATCCGTCATTATCATCGACAAAAATTGAATGACAAACATCCGGGGGAGAATCAAAAGAATGAAGACCTAAATATATGAAAAACGCAATTCGATAAATCATCCGCAAGACAATTTACCTCTCTTATATATGTGAGATTTTAACAATCCAATCTCTCGTGGTGAAGCCATAGTACAAATGTACCAGGAAAAACAACAAGTGAAGATCACTTATTCTTGAAATAAAAAAACCCACGGCTGTCTTGAAACCCACTTCCAAACAATCATTAAACCATATTAGGACTCCCCATAACTACGCTAGAGTAGTTGTGAAAATTTCAGTGTTCAGTGGAAAACCTTCACACCAATTACTGTTAAACTAAAAGAGTTAAATAGCTGGAGTGTAAGACAAGCTTCAGTTGGAGTGCTAAACAAGGAACCGAATAAAAGGAAGGGTCTAACTACAAAGAAGAACTTGGTTAGCATTGTTGGAAAGGAACTAAGTCACATGTGTGGTAACTTGGCTCAGAAAAGTCACATGTGACTCCTTGAAGACCGTTGGAACATATTGGGAAAAGTCTTCCCTTCGCTTTTGTAATGGCAGATTTGGTTTGTACCCATTTCGGGTAACTTTTGTCTTTACTGTTTGGAGTGTATAAAAGAGTGTAATGTGTATGTATAGGTAGGGTTTTCGTGTGCTCTTACTATATATATGTTGTAAACCTCATTTGTAAAGTTTAAGAAAAAAAAAAGAGAAGACAATCTCTCTTCTTCCAACTCTCTCTTTCTCTCAGCCATACTCTCCTCAATTCTCAATCAGATTCTCTCTTCTTCTCTAATCACACACTATTTCTTCTCATTCTCACATGGTATCAGAGCATAAGATCTCTTATGACTCATTTAATCCGCTGAAACTCTCTAATTATCTTATCTAATCTGCTGAAACTATCTCTCTCTTCTTGAAACTCCATTGTTTGAAAGCTCCATCTTTCATTCCAAATCTCTCTGTTTCTTTCCTCTGTGTCAAATCTGATGGATAACTCAAAGCTTGTTGGTATTCATGTCACTCTCAAGGAAGTGAACTACTTGTTATGGTCTAGAACCATAAAATCTTTGTTGTGTGGTCGTGGACTTTGGGCTCATGTTGAAGGAGGAGCTCCAAAGAGGATGGCTAGGTCTGTTGACAAAGAAAAGAAAGGTGAAGCTAGTGGAGTTGTGGCTATAGAGGATGAGGACGCTAAGTGGTACCAAGATGACCAAGTAGCTCTTGTTATCATGCAAAGCTCTCTTGACCTAGCAATCCATGAAGCTTATTCCTACTGTGAGAGTGCTAAGCAATTATGGGACACTCTCAAGAAGGTTTATGGCAACCTATCAAACCTCAGTCGTGTGTATGAGGTGAAGAAAGCTATCAATGGTCTCAGCCAAGAAGATATGGAGTTCACCTAATGGTTTGGGAAGTATAGATCTCTTTGGGTTGAGCTTGACATGCTAAGACCCCCAACGGTGGACCCAACGGTGTTAGGTGAAAGACTTGAGCAAGACAAGGTCTTTGGTCTTATGATGAACCTAAACCCAGCCTATGCTGACCTAGTTAGGCATCTTTTGAGGCAAGACAAGCTGCCAAGCTTGGAGGAAGTGTGTGGATTCATTCAAAGAGAACATGTTCAAGAAGTCTTCTTGGTGGTAAGGGGGAGCTTACTATGGCTAACAAAGCTTCATACAGACCAGAAGAGAAGAAGGTGTGGATATGTGACCATTGCAAGAAGAAATTTCACTCTAAGGACCGCTGTTGGATACTTCATCCCCACCTCAAGCAAAACAGATGGGAAAAGGCAAAAGCGAACCTTGCAACTGAAGGAATGGAGGCTCAAACCATCACATCAGCTAGCACATCATCTCAAATGGTTGAAGGAAAGGCTATGTCTGTAAACCACAATGAATATGTGAAGAAATCAGACCTTGAAGAGCTCATCAAATCCATCAATGCCCTCAAAGATTCTGGTATCTCTTATCATGCTTCAAAATTTTCAGATCAAATTGTGGTAGATTCTGGTCCATTTCATAATATGATTAAGAACCCTAGGTTGATTAGCAATTTAAAACCGGCCTTAGGGAATATGATTATTGCTGATGGTAAAAGAGTTCCTATTAGAGGCATTGGTGATTTAAAATTGTTTGACAAAAGCTCTAAAGCCCTTTACATGCCATCATTTACCTCAAATTTGTTGAGTGTAAGCAAGACTGTTGGTGATCTTAATTGTAGAGCTATATTTGAGCCTAACAAAGTTTGTTTTCAGGATATTAAGAGTGGAAAAGTCCTTGGAGAAGGTGTCACCAAAAATGGATTATATCTCCTTGAAGATGTGGAGAAAGATCCGAATTTATCTTTACATTTATCTTGCTTATCTAGTTCTTGTAGTAATGATGAGAATGTTTTATGGCATGCTAGACTTGGTCATCCTCATTCACGTGCTTTAGGATTGTTATTGCCTAGTATTTCCTTTAAAAATGATGATTGTGAGCCTTGTATACTTGGTAAATACTGTAGATTGGTGTTTCCCAAGTCCTCAACCGTTTATGAACGTTGTTTTGAATTAATTCACTCAGATGTGTGGTCTTCTCCTTGTGAGTCTAGAGAAAACCATAAGTATTTTGTCACCTTTATAGATGAGAAATCCAATTACACTTGGTTAACTTTGTTACCTTCAAAAGATAGGGTGCTAGAGGCATTTACCAATTTCCAAACCTATGTGACTAACCATTATAATGCAAAGATTAAAATCAAAAGAACAGATAATGAAGGTGAATACACAAGCAACTCATTCAAACAACTCGTAGCCAAACTCGGAATAATGCATCAAACAAGCTGCCTGTACACCCATCAACAAAATGGTGTGGCTGAAAGGAAGAATATACACCTTATGGAGGTTGCTAGAGCCATGATGTTCCACACTAATGTCCCAAAACGTTTTTGGAGTGATGCGGTGATGACAGCTTGTTACATGATTAATCGACTTCCTACCAAAGTGCTAAAGGATGTCTCTCCATTTGAGGTACTAACTCAAACAAAACCATCAATTAATCATTTACGTGTGTTTGGTTGTGTTGGCTTTGTTTTGGTACCAGGAGATCAAAGAAACAAGTTAAAGGCTAAAAGCACTAAAGGAGTGTCTGTTGGATACTCGACAACTCAAAAAGGATATAAGTGTTACATCCCAGAGACGAGGAGGGTGCTTGTGTCTCGAGATGTGAAGTTTATAGAGACAAAAGGTACTATGAGGTAAAGAATTGGTCAGAGTTATAAGGACTATCTGAAAATGCTCAATCAGGTCCCTCAGATCGTGCCACTTCCTTGCGAAACATTTTGGACAAGATTGGAGTGGTGGCTGCCAATCCTCCTCAATCCACATCCCATGATGCCACGCCTCGACAACATCACTCGTCTGTTGATGGTCGAGTCCACCATAGGACAGATGATGGTCTAAGTACACTCGCCAACAATAACCCGAGTGTTGATAACCATTTAACTATAGACCAACATGAGGAGGACTCAAACAGTGTTCCGATAGATGAGGTACCAGTTGATGAGGAGGAGTCAGCACCCTTGGGAGAAAACCATGCAGAGGCAGAATCAAGTGCTAATGAACCACCAAGCCAACTTCTAAGGCGTAGCACAAGAGTGAGGAAGAATTCATCCAATTGGGTTAGCACACGTGTGTACTATAACAACAAGGCAGTAGCTCATCCAACACAAGTTATGTGCACCTTAACCCACGTTCCAATAGCTCATCAAGCTTTTACCAGCCAGATTGATCAACACTTCATCCCTAATACCTATGAAGAAGCCAAGGAGCACAAGATTTGGAGAGATGTTGTGGATAATGAGCATGGAGCAATGGAGAGGAATCACACTTGGGATGAATCTGAACTTCCAAAAAGGAAGAAGGCTGTAACTTCAAGATGGCTTTGCACCATCAAATACAAAAGTGATGGAGAAATTGAACGCCACAAATGAAGATTTGTAGCGAGATTGTTTACTCAAACCTATGGAGAAGACTACCACGACACATTTGCTCCGGTTGCCAAACTCCATAAGGTACGTGTAGTGTTGTCTTTAGCTACTAATCTTGATTGGGAATTGTGGCAGATGGATGTCAAGAATGCATTCCTAAAAGGATAACTAGAGGATGAGGTATACATGCATCCTCCACCGCATAGAATTATATATATATATATATATATATATATATTAAATCTTAAGACGTACATAATTCTTTACATGATTCTTTACAACGTCTTTACCATGTTTACTTTTTGTTTTTCGTGCTGCATCGAATCTTTACATCTTAATTGCATGTATGTATATTATTTAGATTACCTTAATAGTATTTTGAATTATCAATAAAATCTTCCAATACGGTAATTTCGATAATGTGATGTCGTTTCTATTTCTGCTTGCTAAGTGTTCTAAACCTTATGAGCTATCCTTTCTTCTATCTATCTATGTGTTGATATTTCGATAATTTGTTGATATTTCATTTTTAACTCGATGTAACAGATTTAGGTCGTTGGTAAACACTAAATTGACACTTTTTTTAATAAATTACATGGTAAAGGAGTTGGTACATGTTTACAACGAGTTATAAACATATATAGAAAAATCAAAAATATATTATGATGAGAAAGAAAAAAAAATTTACCTTCCAATTTACGATGAAATTTTTTAAAAGAAAATTTACCTTCCTATCTACAACGAAATTAAAAAAAAAAAAAAAAAATTATCATCTAATTTAGATGGTGTAAACTCACTATTTAATTGGTTTCCTCTCTCT
>JAKUCM010004747.1:0-24380 GCA_023374145.1 Lepidium sativum | reverse complement strand
TTTCCATCTAATTTTTCCAAAAAAGATTTTTATCGAAACAATATAAAAGAACAAAATGACATCAAAACTATTTGTCAATAATATTGGAATACGATATCTGCAAGATGTGTAAGATATGATTATGAGGAGGAACATGCAACATTATACTTTTTTCTCCTTCTAGTTTTTTCACTAGGTTTTCAAAGAAAGGTTTTTAACATAACAACAACAAAATAATAAATACATAACATAACACAAGAAGTAGTAAGAATAGTATGTTACGAACGAGAAATGTTTCTTGAATCATCAAGTTACAAAACTTGATCACTAAGTTACTTATATTCTAACACATCTACAACTTTTGTTTTATGGACCCCTTTCTCCCCTTTCTATATAGGAAAGGATGTAATATGTGTAATTGATGCTAACCTGAAATAGTAAAAGTATTTTCTTTTTTGAATCACACCGGTCTAGTTAGATTTTAAAAATCAAAGAAATTTCTTTTGGACATCGCTTCTCCTTTCTAGGCTCACAATTCTCTACCTGAATAGATGATTTCATCCTAAATGGGTTAGGGCTATTGCTTAAGTTTTCTCCTGATTTCTCCGAGTAATCCGTCTTCCGCCGCTGCTTAGAAAAATCAGGGTTCCCTTTTTTTGGGTTTTGTCTGATCATTTCCTCTAGTTTACTCCGAAGTTGGTTTTATAGGTCTTGAGTTTCGTCTCTTCCTGGGGTTTTCAATCTATTCCTTCTTCTATGGTCTCAATTCATAGTCAACTTTCTTCAGTTTTGGTTTTCCTCTTAATCAAAACTCAGTTTAAGTTTTCCCTCCGTCGTGGATAAGGCTTTGATGGCCATGTTCCTTGCACAAAATGATGTTTTGTTTGTTATGTCTGACCTTTCCAATCTAAGTTCGAGTGAAAAAAGTTTTCTCATTTGAACGTGTAGTATTGTTATCTATGACATGCCAAGAAAATGTCAAAAACTAGATCGAGTTAGAAAAATAGCTTTTTCGGATGAAAAGTTCCATTATCTTTATATCTAAGGATGAACTTGCGGAGATTATGGAGCAATCGAGAAAAGTCTTCTTACCTACAATGTGTGGGTTTTGGTGCTCAAAAGATGGTATACTTCTCCTCCTCCCGACTTGTTGCAACATGTTTCGATCAGGGTCTGTATTAGAAACATCCCTATGAATTATTACATAGTGGAAGCTATATCCTTGCTTAGTGAAATTGTGGGTACAGTGACTAAGGTTACTTTTTATCTCGTTGAGCCAATAAGTAAGGATTATGTTCAGGTCAAAATCAAGTTCAATGTTTCCAAACCATTACGGAAGTCAAAGTTGATTACTCTGCCTAATGGAAGTTTGACTGTTATCATTTTGCACTACAATATAGAAACTGTTGTTGTAACTGGCAGTGGCTAACTCATGAACATGATTTATGTCCTCACTTAATCAAGAAAAGACAAAACATTGCTTAGGAAAGACAGGTGAGATAAAACCTACCCAACTTATATTTCCGTGAGGTTTTATTTCTGATGGAAACAACGAAATGTAGGGATGTCTTGGTGGATTTTAATGAGTGATTAGGGTATGCTAATTTATTTATTGTTGAGCTAGCTGGGAAATGCGGTGGTTTGACTCTTTTCTGGAAGAAATATGTTAGGCTAAATATTTTATCTTCAGACAACAAGCCTTGTGACTCTTGGTAGTGTTGATGTTTTCTTGTCTTGTATATATGGGAATTTAGTTGTATAGTTGAGGAATGGAGCATGCGAACGAGTCACAAGATAAAGTATTGGAAGGAATCTCCAAGGTTTTAGCTTTCTAGATTGCAACCATTCTTAGCTGAGACAGTTTCTTCAAATTAGTCAGCCTTTTCTATAATTGTCTCATCTTTGTCAACATTCTGGTTGCACATAAAGCAGTTTATGCCATGTGTACACATCAACCTATAGCTTTAGAGATGAAAACTGATATGTTAAAAACTTTTGACATAATGGAGTGATCATACTTGGAAAACATGTTGTTGGCTTTGGGTTTCTAGAAGATTTGGGTCGATTAGGGTTGAAGGCATAACTCATTTGTCATTCCAAGTCAGAGGGTGGCCTAGGCTTTACAGATCTGGTAATATTTAATGAGTATCCTATATCAAAAAAAGATTGGAAGTTACTACAGGTTCCATATTTTTTATGTGTTAAATTCTTAAGAAGCTGATACTTCAATGACTCCTCAATCCTATAGACCTCTTTGGGTACATATCCCTCTTTTGGATGGAGGATCTTGTTACGTGGTAGACAACTTCTTATGAAAGGTTTGAAACTAGTTGTGTGTGATGGACCTTCTCTCAGTGTTTGGATTGATCCTTGGTTGGAAGATTCAGTCATGAGAGCTCCATTAATGAAGCAATGTCTGGTCGATTTACAACTTAAGATCTCAAACATGATCTCTCCATCATTAAACCAGTGGGACGTAGAAATTACAAACTATGTTTGTTCTAGCAGATGTAGCAATCATCCTCAAAACAAAGCCTCTCTCATCAATCTCAGATTCAATTTGCCGAAGGTTTAATATGGTTGGCATATATTATGCTAAGTACTAGTACACTCTTGCTAGCGACCTTCTGGATGAGCTCAAAAACCCTCCACAAAAACAATGACCCTCACTTAATGGCATTAAAGCTCTGATTTGGAAGGTACCTTGTCCTCACAAAATTAATGTCTTTCTTTAGAAGCCAATGTCATGTGCTCTTCCTTCGACAGATAACATTGCTTCAAGAGGGTTGAAAGTGGACCGAAGACTTCAAAAGAGTGGCTTTGAAGGTGAGTATATTAACCACATGATCTTTACATGCCCAATTGTGAGACAAGGATGGACCTTAACCAATTTTCCCACCCCCTGTGACATATTTGATGACCATTCTCTTTACCACAATATTCATTATGTCTCCACTCTCAGAAAGAATACGCGCATTCCAGTGGAAATTATAAGAATAAGCGCTTGGATTATCTGGACACTTTGGAAAACCTCAACATCCTTTTATTTGAAGGAATGGTTTACAAGGTAATTGATATGACCTCTAAAATTAATAATTATGTTATATAATGGTTTACAGCACAAGAATTCAAACAGATTCATCTACTCATGTCATCCCTCATCAAAGTTGCAAATCATGAAAAGAAAAAACTCCCAAACCGTGGCTCAAATGCAACATATGTGTTTCTTGGAACAAAAACCTTCATTTCAGTGGAACTTCCTAGGTCTTAATGAACTCTGAAGGTACGATTTTACTCCATGGTAAGGGATCTTTTGCAAAAGTCTACTCAAATATCCAGGCTCATTATGCTGGTTGTGGGATTTTGAAAGCATATGTACTCTAAAAGTTCCAAGGGTTATCTTTGTTATTGTTGGTAAAGGATTTTTATTGGTGTTATCCATTGTCCAAAAATTTGTTTTTCTTTTCAATTCTTCTCTTTTCCTCTCGTCAAGGAACTGTCTTGAATTGGCGGTATAGAGAATTACTTTTCAAGCCAAGGAAGGTAAGTTTGCTGCTTCCCGAATTGCTTTTTTTGTTACAAGGCACGATCACATGCAATCCTATATAGCATTTGGTTTCCTATTTGGTTGTCTTCACCGATTGAACATAGTCAAAGTACTCTAGCCATAGTAGAAAGTCTTTGATCCTCTCCAAGGAAATTACCAAGCAAAGCGGCGTACCTGCAGCAAGGTAACTATTGAAACACTTCTCCTTGGTTACACTGTATGCAGAGTCGGAATGTTTGCCTCCATAGAGAAAAGCTAGACTTGACAACTATTAAAACATGTTTGTAAAACCCCAAAGTCTGACAAAAGTTTTGTACTTTGGCCAAGACTTGGGTTGTTGGTTAGCTTCCACAATATTATAGTTTTCTATCTACACTTCAATGTCTTTGTAATGTAACTCCTTTAAGCTTTGTATAGCCCGCAAAAAGGCTTCGCCATTATGCAATCATTCTTCTTGGACAAGGGGACAAGGCGTCTCTGGCGTGGTGATGAACATCTTCAGAATAATCACGTGAGACCCAAGAAGAGCCACACAAAGCGGGTGGTTTAATCCAAGCCACACCAATACTACATTTCAGCATGTACGAGTTAGGGTGAGTCCATCCTTGCCTAGGCGTGTGACAGATACATGATTCTTGTTTACTTGCATCCATAATAGAGTTTGCATTACTCCACTCACTCGCTTCCTATATTGCTTGTGCAAGAAGGAAATCTGCATTTTGGTCCTTACCATCTATAACTCTCTATATCTCTAAAACCAAGCCCACCATTTTCCCTTGATTTGCACATTTTATCCCAAAAACCCAATGGTTCTTTTTCTTATTTTCCTTACCATTCCTCCAAAACAAGATATTGTATACACCGGAAAAGCCAAAGCAACAAATTTTTGTAAATTTGCCACTAAGAGATAAAGTCTTTTCATATTACTTACTTAATATGTTCTTTAACCCTCTATTATGTAAGCTGAGATAATTTTTTTTGAACCTTTAAAACTTTCAGGAAGTCCCAAGTATTTGCCATTACCACCTTCGTTGGTTATACCAAGTTATAGTCCAAGTATCCCTTTTGATATGTCATCAGCGGTACTCCCAAAAGTCACTGCGGATTTCTGAAAATTAATTACTTGGTCTGAGGCTTCTCCATAGAGATGTAAGCAATGCAGCAGCTCAATACACTCCTTGAAAGTAGCATGACATAGGAACAGGCTGTCGTCCGCAAAAAGAAGTTGTTGTACGGCAGGACAGTCCTTTGCTATGCTCATACCCAAAATTTTACCATCTAACTCAACCTTTTTCATAGCACACAAGGAGAACATTGTCGGATATAAGTCGTCCGGATACAAAAGCTCCTTAGGGGTCAAAAACCAAACTTAGAAGGCATTTCTTAAAGCGATTACTCATGACCCCCATAAACAATTTTATAAGCAACCAAACACAAGCTAATATGTTGCAAATCCGTCATCTTGTTTGGCTTTTTAGTTTTGGGAATAAAGTATATTTGTGTGTAGTTCCAATCTTTTGGTAAACTACTCGTTGAAAAGAAGCTTTTAGTGTCCTCAGTGACTTTAGCACCCACGATGTCCCAATAAGATTAAAAAAACACATGTCATACCATCAACTCTTGGAGCTTTGTGGGACCTAATCCCAAAAGCAGCAGCTCGGATCTCGTCATTTGTTACTGGCTTCGTTTCATTACGATTTGTCTCAATAGTAACACGAGCTTACATATTGTTAAGTAACATTGTTGCAGCGCCTGGATTTGTAGAAGTAAATAGATTTCTAAAATAATCTACAATTCTCTCCCCTTTCGAACCCTTAGTGATGAGTCCCGACCTAACGGACCAACCGCGGACAACGAAATAGCCGAAGGGCCCAGCCGCGGAACACAAAGTTCAGTCCGAGCTCCGATCATTGACTCAGGGATCACCACTAGGTCCAAGACGGCTGCTCAAAAGACGCAAGCCAAGTGCAACCTGTTCGTGACCGAGTTCCTAAGGTCGCATGATCCTCGATCATGCGATCAGCCCATCCGCGACCCGATGGAGGTTATCCGATCGGTCTTCACCATCTCAAGGTGAAGACCCTAAGTCGTTAAGGCAGCTGGGTACTCTTTTTTCTCACCTTGGTTTTGTCCCAAGTGGTTTCCCAAGGGAGGTTTTAACGAGGTCGGGCACTTAGCGCATGGACGCGCAACTCCGCTTGTCGCGTCCATCTTTATCCTTATTTTCTAGCCGTTATGTTCTAGCCGTTATGTTTTTGTACGAACCTTTATTGCGCGCTTTGTTTTGCCCACGTTTCTAGGGCTTCCGCTCCTTTTATCTTTCCTATTTAAAAGACCCTTATGTAATGTTTTGAGGTTAGCCTCTTTGAATGAAAAATCTCTTTAACCCCTCGCTGCGTGAGACTCGCACCGAAAACCTTAGCCGCCGTTGAACCGGGTTCCCGACGGCTAAGTTGACCGTATCGTGAGGCGAGCCACTCCTCACGTGTCGTCACTCGATCCATCCGTTCACCTTACCCTTGTTTCCCTCGTATCCCTCATTCGGAGATCTCGGTTGCCCCTAAACCATGCCTCCAACCCACCCTCAATCATCTTCCCGACCTTTTCTGACTTTTCCCTCTTAATCCAAGCCAATGATCGAACCCAAAACCCCTCCGTGACCCTCGTGACGCATCAGTTTTTGGTATCAGAGCCGAAGATCCCCCACGTAGGACGCGCAGCCGCGAGCCGTACAGCCGCCGACCCAGACGTGTACGGCTCAACCACCATCCGTACCTCACCGGCCGTACCGCCGTCCGTACAAAAAACTGATGCGTCACGAGGGTCACGGAGGGGTTTTGGGTTCGATCATTGACTTGGATTAAGAGGGGAAAGTCGGAAAAGGTCGGAAAGATGATTGAGGGTGGGTTGGAGGCTCGCTTTAGGGGCAACCGAGATCTCCGAATGAGGGATACGAGGGAAACGAGGGTAAGGTGAACAGATGGATCGAGTGACGACACGTGAGGAGTGGCTCGCCTCACGATACGGTCAACTTAGCCGTCGGGAACCCGGTTCAACGGCGGCTAAGGGTTTCGGTGCGAGTCTCACGCAGCGAGGGGTTAAAGAGATTTTTCATTCAAAGAGGCTAACCTCAAAACATTACATAAGGGTCCTTTAAATAGGAAAGATAAAAGGAGTGGAAGCCCTAGACACGTGGGCAAAACAAAGCGCGGAATAAAGGTTCGTACAAAAACATAACGGCTAGAAAATAAGGATAAGGATGGACGCGGCAAGCGGAGTTGCGCGTCCATGCGCTAAGTGTCCGGCCTCGTTAAAACCTCCCTTGGGAAACCACTTGGGACAAAACCAAGGTGAGAAAAAAGAGTACCCAGCTGCCTTAACGACTTAGGGTCTTCACCTTGAGATGGTGAAGACCGATCGGATAACCTCCATCGGGTCACGGATGGGTTGATCGCATGATCGAGGATCATGCGACCTTAGGAACTCGATCACGAACAGGTTGCACTTGGCTTGCGTCTTTTGAGCAGCCGTCTTGGACCTAGTGGTGATCCCTGGGTCAATGATCGAGACTCGGACTGAACTTTGTGTTCCGCGGCTGGGTCCTTCGGCTATCTCGTTGTCCGCGTTCGGTCCGTTAGGTCGGGACTCATCACTTAGTGTACTACTAAACTCCAGCAGAATTAACCAAACTTGACGATTGTATTTTGTGCTCTTCATTTCCGTACATTACCATGGAAAAACATAGTGTTTCTATGTCCACGTTTTAGCCTGTGCTCTCTGAACTTTTGCTTCCAAAAGACTTCTTCATCTCTGAGACAAAAGTGATTTAAGCTCACAAATGACATTGGTGTCCGGTTGTGTCCAGCTTTCTTGGTATCAAGGTCATGTTTGAGTTCTTGAATTTCCGAAACAAAATTACCATCAATCATGCATTTCCAAACTGCAAGATTTTTCCTACATTGGTGTAATTTGTCCAACAGAGGTGTGTACTCTACTCTCCCTTGTCGTTCCCAACTCTTTCTAGAATATCTTTAACACCCGGTCTAGAGAGCCACCTTCGATCAAAAATGAATCGTCATTTCCTCTTTATAGTATCCCTAACCAATCGGAGAAAATTGGGCCTATGGTTCGAGCCAATGCGTTGAAGATAATCACTTTGAACCTTTGGCTACATCAGAAACCATTTGGTATTAAAGAGCATGGCCAAGTTTGCTCTGTATGTGAAGGTTATTATGATTTCACAACCACGAGAAACAATTGCCCATGAACTTTATCTCTCTTAATCCACAACTTGAAATTGTAGTACAAAAGGGAATGGACGATATAGGAGCTCGTTGTGGGCCACCTATCTTATTGTTGTTATCAATAATCTCATTTAGGTCCCCAATGACTAGCCACACCTCATTCTGACTGCTTCCAATGGTTACCAAGTCATCCCGAACAACTTGTCTAAGCTTCTTTTCAGGTGCACCATACACATAAAAAATAAAAAAAGTTATTGATCCGAGTTGAACTTTTACATTGATGATGTTTTTATTTGAAATGTGTTAGCGCAGCTCCTTCTTGAAGAAATTGAAAGAAAGAAGAATGAAGAGAATCGTTTCAGTTGTCATCTTCTTGGAGTTGAAGTGTTGACTTCTGAACTTAAAAGAACAATTCCACAACTCAGTTCTCTGTGAAATGATCAGTTCCTCTAAGAGTATACTCCAAGGTGTACCGAATTTGAATGATTCAAAAGTCCTTCGGTATCAATGTCTAAGATGATTTCGAAGAGAGATTTGTTCTATTGAAGAAGAAAACTCAAAGAAAGAAGAAGAAGCATCCTTCTGTTTCTCTTAGTTTCTCTTCTTATAGAAGATCGATTTACTTAACCGATCCGGTTTAATTCTCAGATTGGTTTGACAAGCTTTGAATTGTTGGTTTAGTGATTTGTGGTTATTTCTGGTTTAGTCCCAAAAATTTGTAAACAACTTTACATATAATGTCCAACAATCCCCCACTTGTTTCCATAATTTTTCCTTTCATTCGAATGCACACATATATGTTGATGTCCGGAGACTTGAATCAACATGTGACTCGGACATTAGCTAATCAAGTTCATTGGATTACATATTCATCTGTTAAGTATCATACCTTGATCTACTACTACCTTGTGCAAAGGTTTCGTCTTCAAGATCAATCTAACTTTTACAGATTTACATAAGAAGTTACATGCTCTTTGTATCTTTCTTCTGTCTATGCTCAGTCACTCGAGCTCTTTGTGAGTCTTGAACCTGCTTGAACCACTCTGTTCAACTTAATGAATCATGATGGTGCGGTGCAACAAAGAGCTCATAACATTAACTCATTGGAGACCCATTTCCTTGGCTGTTTCAAGAACCAATCTTCCGCACAGCCCTTTGGTTAATGGATCTGCAATGTTTTTAGCTGATCTGACATACTCTAGTGAGAGAATTCCTGTCTCTAGGAGTCCTCTGATCACCTTATATCTCAGTCTAATATGCCTCTTCTTCCCATTGTACAGCTTGTTCATGGCAACAGCCAAAGCTGCTTGTGAATCACACCTTAGTGAGACAGAAGAGAAGTTTTTATCATGCGCTGGAAGGTCTGACAGTACACTTCTAAGCCATTCTGCTTCTTGGCTTGCTAGTTCGAGTGCAATCAGTTCAGATTCCATAGTTGAGCGTGCTATGCAAGTCTGTTTGCTTGACTTCCATGAGATTGCAGCACCAGTCATGGTGAAAACGTACCCACTTGTTGAGTTAATTTCATCATGATCAGTCACCCAGTTTGCATCACAGTAGCCTTCTAAGCTGTAGGCTGATCCCCTGTAATTCAAACTCCAGTCGATGGTTCCCTTTAAGTATCTAAGTAATCTGAACATTGCCTTCCAGTGATCGTTACTAGGACAATGTGTGTATCTACTTAGTCTGCTAACAGTGTATACTATATCAGGCCTGGTGCAGTTCATCAAGTACATGACTCTACCTAGTACCTTAGCGTATTCACTCTGTTTAATGTTGTTTCCCCTATTTTTGCATAAGTGGACTGAGGAATCATAAGGTTTTCTTGCTGGTTTTTCATTCCAATAACCGAACCTAACCAGGACCTTTTTAATGTAGTGTGATTAACTCAGTGCAAACCCATCAGTCAGTTTGCGTACCTTGATTTCGAGTATTACATCCACTTCTCGCAGGTCTTTCATGGAGAATTTTGAGCTTAGCATGGCCTTGGTGTCTTCCACCACCTTCAGGGTTGAACCTAGAAGCAACATGTCATCAACATACAAACAGATTATTATGTATTCGTTGTCTACTTTTTTACTAAAGATACAAGTGTCTCATGTGTTTGATATAAACTCAATTTCCAACAAAGTTGAGCTAAAATTTTCAAACCACTGTTTGGGAGCCTGCTTAAGTCCATACAACGATTTCCTTAACCTACACACTTTGTTCTCTAAATCTTCTGCTACAAACCCCTCTGGTTGATGCATATATATTTCCTCATTTAGATCACCATTCAAAAAGGTTGTTTTAACGTCCATTTGATGAACTACAAGCTTGTGAGAAGCAGCTATTACAAATAACAATCTAATTGATGCTATTTTAGACACAGGAGAGTAAGTATCGAAGTAATCAACTCCCTGTTTCTGTGAAAATCTTTGAGCCACCAATCTGGCCTTGAATTTATTAATGGTTTCGTCTGCCTTCAGCTTCTTCTTGAGTATCCATTTGCACTTGATAGCCCTGCAACCAGTAGGTAAGTCAACAAGTTCCCAGGTATGATTAGATATGATCGAGTCATATTCACTATTCAATGCCTCTTTCCAGAACATGGCATCTATAGTTTTCATAGCAGATGAATATGTATCAGGGTCCTCTTCTATCAGGAAAATGAAGACAAACTCTTCACTAAGTTCTTCATGTTCTGCAAGAAAACTTGTGATGAAGTCTGGTCCGGATGTTGACTCCGTTCTGCAACATTTGCTTCTTCTAAGTTCTGATATTTCAACATATGTTTCTGAGACACTTTTGTTATCAAGATCACGAATATGATATTTACGCATATGATTTCTAAATGGAAGAAGATGTTCATAGAACTCAACATCTCTAGATTCCAAAACCTGTCATAGGGAGTGAGTCTCACAGTCAAACACTAAGCATCTATAAGCTGCACTAGTTTGTGAATACCCAATGAACACAGTGTCTATGGTTTTCTTCCCTACAGTATTCCTCTTAAAGTTTGGAATTCCAACCTTAGCTAAGCACCCCCACATTCTAAGGTGATTAAGATTCGGAGAGTGTCCCTTCCAGAGTTCGTAAGGAGTGGATGTCAAGCCTTTATGAGGCACTTTGTTAAGGATATAACATGCAGACAATACTGCTTCCCCCCACAATTGACCATTGAGACCAGAGCTTATAAGCATGGAATTCATCATGTTTTTAATGTTCTATTATTCCTCTCAGCAATACCATTTTACTGAGGGTGTAAGGAGCAGACAGTTCATGAATTATACCTTCACTAATACAGTAAGAGTTGAACTTATTAGAAGTATACTCACCTCCGCGATCTGATCTTACCCTTTTAATCTTCTTGTCAAGTTGCTTCTCGACTTCTGTCTTATAAGCAACAAAAACGTCAAATGCTTCATCTTTTGATCTCAAAAGATATACATATGCAAACTTAGAGAAATCATCTATGAATGTGATATAGTATGATTTTTCACATATACTAGTTAAGCTCTTAAAGTCTGCTATATCAGTGTGAATTAGCTCAAGTAAATTTGATGTTCTTAACACAGGATTGCTAAATGGTTTTCTGTTGTGTTTTGCCTCGACACAAGTTTCACATTTTTCCAGATTCAATCCATTTTTGACGTTAATTAATCCTGACTTACTGAGCCTTACCATAGACTGTGTTTAAGTGTCCTAATCTACCATGCCAAGATGTAAAATCACACGACAAGTAAGCAAATGAATCGGTCTTATTCATGTTTCCGGTTTCTATTACAAATAGATTCCCAATGCAGAAAGCTTTGCCTACATAATATCCAATTTTTGGTTAACAACATTTTTCCAGCATCTATGGTTTGTTTAATACCGGCTGTCATTAACAATCCACTGGAGATTAAGTTTCTATGCATATTATGAACTAAGAGTACCTTAGTCAGAGCCAGTGTTTTTCCAGAAGACAGACCTATATCTACCTCACCAATCCTAGTTACCTGTACTGAGCTAGCATCTCCAAGGAACACGTTCTCGCATCCAGATCCGTCAAGGTTTTTAAAGAAGGATCTTTGATTACAGATGTGCCTTGTGGCTCCAGAGTCTATGATCCATTCCGTCTGATCAGTTGTGGCATTTACCCCCGTTATAGTGGCAACAATTGTTTCTGCAATTAGAGCCTTTGTTTCTTCTTTTTCATTTCTAGTCTTCATTGGTTGCTTGCAATCTTGTTTTTTATGACCTTCTTGATTGCAATTCCAGCACTTAATCCTTCGTTTGAACTCCGTTGAATAATTTGGACCATTCCTCTTTGGTTTCTTGTTGATGTATTTCTTCTTGTGATTTCCTTGGTTTCCTTTGCCGATGTGACCTTCTACCAAGTTAGTGTTTCCATTGGGATATTTGGGTTCAAAAGCTTTACCTTGAAACAGTTGATTTGCATCTTCGATCATGATGTCAGATATCAATTCATTAAGGGTCATCTTTTTCTTCTCGTGCTTTAATATGGATCTGTACTCATTCCACGATGATGGCAACTTGTCAATCAGGACCAGAGCAGCTAGATTATCGTCAATAATCATTCCTTCTGCTTGAATCTTTGAGATGATGGCTTCATAGTCATGAAGCTGATCGAGAACTGGGAGATTTTCTTTCATGAAGAATGAGGTCCACCTTGAGGTTACATATTGCTTTTTACCCTCATCTTCCGCCCCATACTTCTTCTTCAGACTTTCCCAGATCTCTTTCGCCGACTCAAAGTTGACATAGATATCAAATAATCTTTCCGATAGATGGCGAAGAATGTGACCTCTGCAGCATCGATTGTTGTCTTGAAGTTTTCCTTCCTTTCTTTCTTCTACGATTTTTGTTTCTGTGAAATCCGCAGTTCCAACTTCATCTTTCCCTTTGATTTCTTCTTCTCCCACCAGAACGTAATCAATTCTGATTTCTTGGAAGAAGAACATAAGTTCTTCTGACCATCTCCTATAGTTCAATCCAGTGAGTGGTTGAAGCTATGAGAGATCCGGAACAGCGCCAGGTCTCACCATTTCATGCGATTTTCGATATGATATGGAGAAATTTGTTCTTTTAAGATTGTTAGCGCAGCTCCTTCTTAAAGAAATTGAAAGAAAGAAGAATGAAGAGAATCGTTTCAGTTGTCGTCTTCTTGGAGTTGAAGTGTTGACTTCTGAACTTAAAAGAACAATTCCACAACTCAGTTCTCTGTGAAATGATCAGTTCCTCTAAGAGTATACTCCAAGGTGTACCGAATTTGAATGATTCAAAAGTCCTTCGGTATCAATGTCTAAGATGATTTCGAAGAAAGAGAATTTGTTATATTGAAGAAGAAAACTCGAAGAAAGAAGAAGAAGAAGCATCCTTCTGTTTCTCTTAGTTTCTCTTCTTATAGAAGATCGATTTACTTAACCGATCCAGTCTCAGATTGGTTTGACAAGCTTTGAATTGTTGGTTTAGTGATTTGTGGTTATTTCTAGTTTAGTCCCAAAAATTTGTAAACAACTTTATATATAATGTCCAACAAAATGAAGACAACAACATTATATGAAAACTTCCACATCAATGTTAGCTCACCACTCAAGCCAATTGAATCAATAACATGCATATGATCATAGCTTAAAGAAGCTTGTAAAAGAGAAACAAAGTTTGGAGATGGTTTCGTCTCCGTAAGGCACAAAGTTAGGGAAATGTTCACGCCTTAAATCCATGAGTATTTTAATTGTCAAGTCGCTCCCCGGACCTTGACAATTCTAACTAAGGAGACTCATTGAAGCAATGATTCCTCCTCCGTAACCACCACTATATAGTTGTTTTTTGCATATTTTTTTGTTGGGGCATCAACCTTTTCCTCACTAGCCTTTTGTTATGGAGTTGTTTTCTTATCAGTTATAGTCAGTGTCTTTTCATGATACACAATGACCATCCTTATCTTTTCTGTTTGGCATTTTCACTTGTTTGGACACTTTATGATCTTCTAAAAAGGTCACTTTTATCGAGACCAGAGAAGAGAAATATAGGATTACGTGCAAATGATATTTTCTACGGTCAAAACCCACTAGTAAAACTTCTCCTTGAAATAATTATTCAAAGCTTCAAATTTCATCAACCAAATAGACATGTAACACTCTTGCATAGGGATGTTACAAGTGTGATCTTACCCATTGGATACCCAAAACCCAGAAGAAAAATCAAGAGCCAAAGTCTTATTTCAATAAAAAAAAATAAGCGGGCTTAAATTGGTTTACCTATAATAAATGAGTTATTTTCGGATATACCCATTAGGTAACAAATATCTAATGGGCTTCGTTTAAAAAAAAAAACTCAAACGACGTCGTCCTTTTCTAGTTAACCTAAGATGTGTTATTCCACAATCACTTACGCTTCGAAGCAAGGAAGCAAAACAGAGCCTTTATCTCTTTGATTCAAAGTTTCCTTTGATCCAAAATCTTTATCTATTTGAAACTTAATCTTGGATCATCAAAGTAAGTTTCTATCATTATCTCTTCATTTTCTTCTTCCAGGTTATAGTTTAGTGTTGATTTAAAAAAATTATTAATTCATCGTGATATTTTAAACTTTGCTCAATTTTTATTTTGTCTGTTTCAACTTATTAAGCTTTCCTTGTTATTTGCTTGTGTGATTATGTTCAAAAGTTTAGAAGAATGATCTGTTAAAGTTTTGTCACCTAATGTATATGATTATACAAAAGCTGAGAATAAAGATCTTGTTATTTTGGTATGAATAAGCTAATTTATAGGTTTATTAAAGAAATCATTTTTTCTGTTTTGTTGATTTTGATCCACAATCATTGTTACTGTTTCTTTGAGACGAATTCACAGTCATTGGAATCAATGGCATCTCTAAATGTTGAGAATAAGTATATGACAGTGAATGAGGAGATTGAAACTCAAGAAGCAACACAAAGTGCTACTCAGCTTACTCAAGCGACTAATAAACGCAAAAGGTCTACTGTTTGGAAAGAGTTTGTACTAATAAGAGTAGAATCAGATGAAAAACAGAGAGGTCGTTGCATTCATTGTAATAAGAAGCTAATCATAGAAGTCAACCATGGAACATCAGCTTTAAAGCGGTTTTTAGAGAGTGGTCCGAAGATAGTTCCACAACCAGGAAAAGATAGCCAATATGGTCATAAAGTAGATCGAAAAATAGTTTGTGAAATCATTATTCACCATGAATTGTCTTTTAGATATGTTGAGTATGAAAAAGTTAAGAGTTATGGACAAGTATGTGAATCCATATTGTGAGCCTATATGTAGACGAACAGCTGTAAATAGTGTGTTTAGGAGGTATGAGGTAAAGAAAGAAAAATTGAAAAAAGTGTTTGCAAATCTTAAAGGGCAGATATGTTTTACTTATGATTTATGGACAACTCATAGCACCATGACAAGATACATTTGCTTGATTGCTCATTATATTGATGAAGCTCGGAATTTAAACAATAAGATTCTAGCGTTCATTAATATGAAATATTGGTGAAGAATCAGCTAATAAGATTCTAGGCTGCTAGAGAGAATGGCGTTTAAAGAAGAAGGTGTTTTCTATGACATTCGATAATATACTAGTAGCGATAGTATGCAGATAATTCTTAAGCATCGTCTCTAGATGATTAGTGGTGGTAGACTACTGTTTGATGGGAAAATTTTTATCTAAGATGGTGTGCGCATATATTGAATTTGATAGTTAAGGGAGGATTTATACTAGCTATTGATCTCTTAGAAAATATCAGAGATAGTGTTAACTTTGTCAAAGCATCAAATTCAAGAAAATAAGCATTTGCAGCATGTGTTGAAAATGCAGGGATTAGGAGTGGAACTGGATTGTCATCAAATGTTACTACACAATGGACTCCACTTATGATATGCTTGCTAAAGTATCATTTTAGACATGGGAGCCATTTTGGATCTGAGATTATAATTTCAAATCCTCAAATCTGCTTATGATAAGGTGGATCCGAGTACTTCGGAGGAAAAAATTGGTGTTGTTAAGCAAAATTTGAAGGATATTTATGAAGAATATCACACCAAGACTTTGACTTCTTCCACTTTCACTAAAACACCAGCTCATGATGAAGTTCTTATAGAGTCACCATTGGAAGATGATCCAAATTTTGGAAGTATCTCTTCCCACTTTCACATTATCATTTTTGTCATATTTAGTATGTTTCTATGATACAAGAGTTTGAATTTGAGATAAACATCCTTCCTGACTCAGATAACACCAAATATAATCTAGATGTTTATTTGGATGAGCCTAGATTAGATGTGATGTCTTTTGCATATATGGAGGTCCTAACTTACTAAATAAACAACGGGCAGCGGTATGGTGATTTAGTTTCTCTACCCTGTTATATTCTCAGCATTTCAATCACCATAGTGGCAACGAAATCTGCTTTCAATATAGGAGGTTGGGTGGTGAACTCCTACAAAAACCGACTCCATCCAAGAAATGTCCAAGTTTTTCTTTGTACTAGAAACTGGTTACGTGGGTTTTCCAACCTTAGAGGTAAAAATTCGAAAACAAACGATCTGAGTATGCACCAACGAATGATCCAAAAAATTGTGATCAAACTTCAAGTATACATGAGAATGATTACTTGATCTTTATTCCTTTCTCTCGTACTTTGCTTTTCTTCTCCTTTTTTTTCCTACTTAAGAGATTTAATAAAAACTTCAATTGTGAACATCTAAATTCCAAAATCTCGTCTGCATGCAACCATAAACCTTGAATTGACCATTGTATAAGCTTCAAATCCAAAATGGAATGAGAAACAAACAAAAGGAAGAGTAGATCAAGTCAATCGGAGTTAAGAGAGACTCAGTAGTATGGCTCTCTTAACACTATTTCTAGAATGATGGAGGAAGATTTTGATGAGGAATGAGAGAGATCGGCGTCAACGGAGACCCGAGAGAGGATTGAAAAGTAATCGACGTCAATGAAGACCCGGAGAGTCTTTCTTCCAAAAAAAATGTCAAAGTTTTTCTTTATTTAAATTTTTATTTAAAAAAATATAATATGCAATAAAAAAGTTGATAAGTGGAAACAACCGTTTCTAAAAATTTTAGTTTAACAACTCTGCCTTCTTCTCTTTTCTACTTTTAATAATTATTTTAACATTATTAAGAAATATTTTAATATATTATCATTGGAGGTGACTTTTAAAGAAAAGTATATATACACACGGTTGTATGGAGGAACCCAATATATAAAAAGGGTAAAAAAGACTTTACGAATATGAACGAGATTGAAGAAAGACATATAGCTTTATACGATGAGAAGCTTTCAATATTAAGCTGTGTGTTTGTGTAGTGATAGAGATTTAACATAAAAAAAAATTGAAGTGAAAAAGGGCAAAAAGATCGTAAAAAGCGTGGATGGTTTCTTCTAGGGTTCACTGCAATGGCAAGCCATGCTATTATTATAATGGCTACGGGGCTAGTGTTTGACGTACAAAAGTCTAAAAACTGTCAGTCAAACAGGTCCAAAACTTTGCAATTAATATAATAAAATAACAAAAGTATTTTCAAAAAATTGTTATGGAAAAAGGACAAAAGGGAAAAAATGAGGATGCAGATGAAAGCAAAATGTCAAACACTAGTTTCAGATTTTATCGGGAACATGTGCATCTTTTGCTCTTTGTAATCTACTGTTTTAGCTCTACGTCTTGTCCAATTCTTCACATGTAAATGCCATTCATATTTTATATAGGATTAAAAGCTTTTTGAAATAAAATAAAATACTATATATATTTGGATTCCTTCATTACGACAATTTAAGGAAAACTCTCTTTCTAATTTTAGCACAATATAGCTACTTGGCTATTCAAATTACCATTTTAAAACCAAAACAATAAAAAGGTTTACACATAGCATCTAGGATTGATAAAATTTCTTTTTAAACATGATAAAATTATCATTTTAGTTGAATTTTTATACAAAACATATTTAACTATTTGTTCAATCGTCGCATTGTAATAATTTTTTTTTAGTAACTGGACCAACAAATATTTATTCTGGTCAAACAAAATTATATTCATAATTCAAACTTTCAATCTTAAATGTTATAAAACAAAATTGATAAATCCGATTTGTAATAAAAACCTTAAAACTTTAAATTCTATTAGAGAAATTAAGTTCTTTCCTGAATACCATTCTATCAATAAGTTATATTCATAAATATATATTTAACTAATTGGTTAAAGATATTTTTGATGATCAAGTATTTTAATGTATCTTGAACAAAATTTAGTGTTGGAGTTTTATTGCGAATACAGAATTTAAAATTGACCACTATTGTGCTATTTACTGATATTATATCAACATCGTAAAATGTTATCATATTTTGGATTACTATCAGAAAGTAAATAGATTGCACCAGTTCCACGAAGTTAACTAGATTATTATACACCAAATAAAAAAATAGATTATCTTCTTTTGGTTAGTTTGAGAGTTGGAGAAAGCGAGAGGTGAAGAAAAATAAAAAGAGATAGATCGGCAAAGAGAAGACGTCAAACACACAACGACGAACATCTCCGATCAGACCAACTAATCTCTTCAGATTTTTAATATTTTCAATTCAATTAATTTAAGAGAAAAAAAAACAGAGAGAGAAGAAGTTAACATGAATAGAGGTAGAAAGAGTATTAAATGTACGACTCGACATTCACAATAATTCGAAAGGTGGAAGACGAGTTACATACGGCCACTTCTCCTTCATCACAAAAAAACCCTTTTTTCCGGGAATCCTTCTTCTCTTCACTTCCTTCCAAAATCAACCTCACTGAGTTTTTAAGCTTTTCTTCATCGGAGATTGTGAATGAAGATGATGTAATTTAAGTTAAAAAAGCTTCCTTTCTTCAAACCCTTTTCTGTTTGGATATTTTCGATTCCAAATTTTGCATCTTTATTTATAACCATGCATTCTCACGACGAGCTTTTCAATTTCCATGGCGGATTCCGGCGATTTAAATGGTGGTCAGCCTCCTCATAGTCCTTTAAGAACCTCTTCTTCCAGTAGTGCTAGCAGTAACAACCGTAGTGCTCCTCCTCCTCCTTCTGCTTCAGTGATGGTGAGAAAACGATTAGCTTCTGAGATGTCTTCTAATCCTGACTACAACCACCACCACTCATCTCGTCCTCCTCGCCGTCTTCTTGACCCTAACTACACCACGATTTCACAACCACCACCGTCTCTTACGCCTCCGACTTCTGTAGCTTCTCAACCAGACCCACCACTTTCCGTTTGTGGCTTCTCCGGTTTACCGGTTTTTCCTTCAGATCGTCGTAATGTTCTGTCCGTACAGCCAATGGATCAAGATTCATCTTCTTCTTCACCAACAATTTGGGTAGACGCCATTATCAGAGACCTTATCCACTCTTCAAGTTCAGTCTCAATCCCTCAACTTATCCAAAACGTTAGAGACATTATCTTCCCTTGTAACCCAAATCTCGGTGCTTTACTTGAATACAGACTTCGTTCTCTCATGCTACTTGATCCTTCTTCCTCCTCCGACCCTTCTCCTCAAACTTTTGATCCTCTTTATCAGATCTCCAACAATCCTTCTCCTCCTCCTGTAACACAGCAGCAGCAGCAACAACAACAACAACAGCAACAGCAACATAAGTCTCCTCCGATTCAGCAACAAGAAAGGGAAATTTCTACCACTGATGCACCACCACCAGAGACGGTGACGGCTACAGTCGCCGCCGTGCAAACAAACACGGCGGAGGCGTTAAGAGAAAGGAAAGAAGAGAATAAGAGACAAAAGCAAGATGAAGAAGGACTGCATCTTCTCACGTTGTTGCTACAGTGTGCTGAAGCTGTCTCTGCGGATAATCTCGAAGAAGCAAACAAACTTCTTCTCGAGATCTCTCAACTATCCACTCCTTATGGAACCTCGGCGCAAAGAGTAGCTGCTTACTTCTCTGAAGCTATGTCCGCTAGATTACTCAACTCGTGTCTCGGGATGTATGCAGCTTTGCCTTCACGGTGGATGCCTCAAACGCATAGCTTGAAGATGGTTTCTGCGTTTCAGGTGTTTAATGGGATAAGCCCTTTAGTGAAATTCTCACACTTTACAGCTAATCAAGCCATACAAGAAGCGTTTGAGAAAGAAGATAGTGTGCATATCATCGACTTAGACATCATGCAGGGACTTCAATGGCCTGGTTTATTCCACATTCTAGCTTCAAGACCTGGAGGACCTCCTCACGTGCGACTCACGGGACTGGGTACCTCCATGGAAGCACTTCAAGCCACTGGGAAACGTCTTTCAGATTTCGCAGATAAACTTGGCCTCCCTTTTGAATTCTGCCCTCTAGCTGAGAAAGTTGGAAACTTGGACACTGAAAGACTCAATGTGAGGAAAAGAGAAGCTGTTGCTGTTCACTGGCTTCAACATTCTCTTTATGATGTTACTGGCTCCGATGCACACACTCTCTGGTTACTCCAAAGGTAAAAAAAGTCTACCTTTAAACACAAAGTATTTATTGTTAGCATAGGAGAAAGATGTTCTAAAAAGTAGTACTTTTGTGTTAATAATTGGGAATGAACAGATTAGCTCCTAAAGTTGTGACAGTAGTGGAACAAGATCTGAGCCACGCTGGTTCCTTCTTAGGAAGATTTGTGGAAGCAATACATTACTACTCAGCATTGTTTGACTCATTAGGAGCAAGTTACGGCGAAGAGAGTGAAGAGAGACATGTTGTTGAACAGCAGCTACTCTCGAAAGAGATTCGGAATGTATTGGCCGTAGGAGGACCATCTAGGAGTGGTGAAGTGAAGTTTGAAAGCTGGAGGGAGAAAATGCAACAATGTGGGTTCAAAGGAATATCTTTAGCAGGATATGCAGCAACACAAGCGACTCTTCTATTGGGAATGTTTCCTTCTGATGGTTACACTTTGGTTGATGATAATGGTACACTTAAGCTTGGATGGAAAGATCTCTCTTTACTCACTGCTTCAGCTTGGACTCTTCGTTCTTAGTTTTTCTTCTTTTCACAAACAATAATTGATAAAATAGATTCACTTGGGTCTTACTTCTTTTGACAAGAGAGGATTCTTAATACATTTGCTGTCTTAGTCGCACTCGCTTTGTATTGCTGCCTGATTGGTAGAATACACAAAGTTGATGATCTTGAAGGATTAGAACAAGTTGATATTGAATAAAACATCATCACTTATCAATGTCAATGATACATACATCACAAATAAAAATTGAGAAAAAGACGTACGACTTTTATGACTTGATAGTTTAGGGATAAAGTGTAAATAGTACTCAAATGCACAGTATGATGTAGTTTTGTTATTGATATCTACGTTTGGATGTTGGAAATGAACGTAAATCATTTGTATTTTTGTTTCCAAACTTGCGGTAACAGTTAAGATTTAATTGTGAATTTGAAAAGGCGTCTTTAATAGTAGCCAGAAGTCAAACTCTATTGATGACGATTCAATATTCATGGATGAAAAGGTTAATAAATGAATAGTCTTTGAATTTGACGGTAACACTCTCACATATATTTGGTCAACGGCAAAAAAAAAGCATTTCCAAGTTGATTAAAGCATCTTCCTGAATGAGGGAATCGTCGAGGAAGTTGTAACAAGTAGATTTGGTGTTCTTTCACGAGTTTGACTTTAAAGAACCCTGATTTGTGCTCGATAAAATGTAGACTAGAGGATGTTGTTGAACATTTTGTAATTGAATGTATTCTAAACTTTTTTTTAAATCAGGAATTATTGAATGATGTATTTGGTAAAATTCATTAGTATCTACTGTTATTGGATTAAATACAAATTTGTATCGACTTATCCAAATGTAAACCAAAATTAGTCAATGTTTACTTGATTTTAACCTACGCAAAGTCACCAATCTCTATTCTTATAGACGTCAATAGTTTGTACTGAGTGAAACAGTGTGTTCTCATCAAATTCTTTTTCCCAAGCTCCTCCCTTAAATAATGGACTTTGTTTGTGGACTTTACTTTCGTTATCCTTTGAGATAAATCCTTCTCGTTGAGCTACATAAACTTCTTCTTTTAGCTCACCATGTAAGAATGCAGTCTTCACATCTAAATGATGTAAATCCCATCCATGTGACACTGCAAAAGCTATTATGAAACGTATTGTCTCTATTCTAGCAACTGGAGCAAAGCCCTCTTCGTAATCTATCCCATGTTTTTGAACGTATCCTTTTGCTACTAACATTGCTTTATGTTTGTTAATACTTCCATCCGCATTCCTTTTGACCTTAAACACCCACTTTAAACCTATAAGTTTAACTTCAATAGGAAGATCAACAACATTCCAAAACTTGTTTTTGACAGTCGACGAAATCTCATCATCGAAAGCTCTTAACCAAACTCTCTCGTTCTTTGCTTCTTCGAAGGCCTCTCAAACCTTGTGTACCTTTAAGGTTAGCTTCATTCTCATAGACCACACGGTGTAGTTGATAGCGTTCAACATTGGACATTGAATCGAGCTCGAACTACTCTCTATGTTTCGTTGTCGGAACTAGCTCTTCCATATTCTCTTCGATTTCTCAAACCTAATTTCTTGATTTGATTTAACAATGCTCTGATACCAATTTGTTAAATCAAGTCCTTGTAAACACACACACACACTAATAAAGACTTCTTTCTTTAGCAAATAACTCAAAGTTTAATCTTACAACTCAATTTCTTATGTATTTATAGACTAACTTAGATAACTCCTAAGTCTAAAACAAATAGGAAATACTTTTAGATAAACTCCTAAAAATAGTACTAAATCTTTTATCTAAACATATTTAGATAACTCCTAAATATGTTAAGACTTGCTTCTTAAACTTTTTGAGTCTTCATGATTAAGTTAACAGTTCTCAACTCCCCAAGTTGTTTGTTCACCTCAATTATAGTCTGAGCTCGAGTATCAGTTATTCCTAAGATCCGGAGGAAAACACTACTTTGATACCAATAATGCAGAATGTTAGATTTGAAGATAAAATCCCAACTAAAACCTAGAGACTCTGGCTCACAAAGATACTCTATATCATGTCCACTTGAGTGTAATTATATATATATATATAGGTAGACTATGTGTTCTCTTGGTGTTGGCACATCAGCATTTTGGAGCTCTCCTTGGAGATGACACCACAGTAAATTAGAACCAATGAAATAAGTTTATCAATACAAGTCATCACATATTAGGTCTAAGTAAAGAGACGATTACCATTCTCAGCTTCTTCATTCTCAGCTATGTTTTAGTATAAAGACTTATAGCATTGAGAAAGATCCACATGCTTCAGTTTCCAGTTTTGTTTTCAGTATTCTAGTGATAGTGGGGATATACTAAGGACGACCAAAGAGGAAACATGGAGGAAAAATAATCTGAAGAGCCGCTTATGATGGCACAGAACCAGAGATTCTCAATGTTGAGGGCTGAAGCGAATTTATGGACTCCTAAGTCCTCTGTTTCTTTTTAGAAAAAATTGTCATGCTCTATGTGAAAGCTACCGAGCAAACGTAAAGACTGTCTCTTTGTTGCTTTGAAATTAGAAACGTAAAGACACTCGGAATTATAGAGTTCTCCGAAGTGGGTACATCTCTCTTCAGCTTATCTCCTGGAATTCACTCATTTCTCTGGTTTGTTACAGATTACAACAATGGCGATATCTCTTATCTGAGAGGAAGAAGAAGACTTTATACTTATTCTGGTACATTCAATAAGTTTGTTAATTAGCCGAGTGGGCCTAATGCTTTGAGGAAGCCCATTTGTTGATTACTTTCTTGCTCTCTTTAATTCTCTTAATGGATCTGCTGTTAAACAACGGCCCATCAGATATAGGTGAGACAAAAGCTAACAGTCTATGTGCTCTCGAATTTGAATGGTGCGAAAAGGAGCAGTATTCCAAAAGATGCTTGTCGCAAAATAGTCTACACAAGCCTCAGCTGGAGTGCCTGGTGAACTGCCTAATATCAGTCATTGCTATCTTACAATATACTCTATGGTTGCATTCCAATTTATCATCATTTTAAACATCAATACTTTTTTGCTATGTTTTCAAAACTCTTTCAACAATTGTAACCACACTCGTATTTAATATTTTTTGTAAAATTAACCACAACTTTTTTTTTGTCAACGACAATCATATAAAGTGCAATACTGCACCAACCAAAGTTCAATACAATCAAGTATAACCTGTCTTTCTAACAAACCTGGCGAGAGCATCAGCCCTATAGTTGAGATTACGTAGGATAATCGAAAGAGAGAAAAACGAGAATAAACTGCTGAGTCGTGCAAAATCTTCTTGGTAAGGTAGGAAAGCTGGTCATTCCCCCAGAGTATCAAAAATCTGCACCACCACCTCACAATCCGTCGACATCTCTAACTCCAATGCCTGGATAGTCACCATCGATTCCATAGCCCAAAGTACAGCCTCGACCTCTGCGTGTAGCGCTGATAAACTGCGGTTAACACTCCGAGCACCCGAACAACACCCCTCCACCGAATCTGGAAAACTGAACCACCCTAGCCCGGTTAATTGGTCCATCGTCTTCCAGGAAGCGTCCACGAAACATCTGAAGCCTGTGAACCCTGAATAAGTTGCAGAAGGA